>JAUMJJ010000687.1:60000-65332 GCA_033556795.1 Tapera naevia | reverse complement strand
CCATTGACCCTCAACCCCTTGACCCCTTCCACCCCCTCAATGACCTCTCCACCCCCCCATTGACCCTCAACCCCTTGACCCCTTCCACCCCCTCAATGACCCCTCCACCCCCCTGTTGACCCTCAACCCATTGACCCCTTCCACTCCCTCAATGACCTCTCCACTCCCTGTTGACCCCTCCATCCATCTCTTGAGCCCCCTCTACCCCCATTGACCCCTCCGCTTTCCCTTGACCCTCCACCTGTCCATTGACCCCTCCATCCATCCATTGACCCCCTCCATCCATCCATTGACCCCTCCATCCATCCATTGACCCCTCCATCCATCCTTCTGTCCCCTGGTCCATTTCTTGAGCCTCCCTTGAACTCCCACCCTTCCATTGACCCCTCACTTGCCCCTCTGTTGACCCCTCCACCCTTCCATTGACCCCTCCATCCATCCATCCATCCGTTCCTCCATCCTTCCGTTGACCCATCCCTTCACCCCTCCATTCTTCATCCATCTCTAAATCCTTCCATTGACACCTTGGCCCATCCCTCCACCCTTCCATTGACCCCTTCATCCTTCCATTGACCCCTCCCTTCATCCCTCTATCCCTCCATTGACCCTTCCATTGACTCTCTTGCCCTTCCATTGAACCCTCCCTCCATCCCTTCATCCCTCCATTGACCTCTTCATCCTTCCATTGACCCTTCCATCCTTCCATTGACTCCTCCATCCATCCCTCCATCTCTCCACCCTTCATTGACCCCTCACCCTTCATTGACCCCTCCATCCCTCCATAGACCACTCCCTCCACTCCTCCATCCCTTCATTAACCCTTCCACCCTTCCATTGACTCCTTCCTCCATCTCTCCACCCTTCCGTTGACCCTTCCACCCTTCCATTGACCCCTCCATTCTTCCATTGACCCCTCCACCCTTCCGTTTGACCCTTCCATTGACCCCTCCATTCTTCCATTGACCCTTCCACCCTTCCATCGATCCCTACATCCTTCCATTGACCCCTCCACCCTTCCGTTGGCCCCTCTTCCCTTCCATTGACCCTTCCATCTCTCCACCCTTCCATTGACCCCCTCCATTCTTCCATTGACCCCTCCACCCTTCCGTTGACCCTTCCATTGACCCCTCCATTCTTCCATTGACCCTTCCACCCTTCCATCGATCCCTCCATCCTTCCATTGACCCCTCCACCCTTCCATTGGCCCCTCTTCCTTCCATTGACCCCTCCATCTCTCCACCCTTCCATTGACCCCTCAATTCTTCCATCAATCCCTCCATCCTTCCATTGACCCTTCCACCCTTCCGTTGGCCCCTCTTCCCTTCCATTGACTCCTCCATCTCTCCACCCTTCCATTGACCCCTCCATCCTTCCATTGACCCCTCCACCCTTCCGTTGGCCCCTCTTCCCTTCCATTGACCCTTCCATCTTTCCACCCTTCCATTGACCCCTCCATCCTTCCATTGACCCCCTCCACCCTTCCGTTGGCCCCTCTTCCCTTCCATTGACCCCTCCACCTCTCCACCCTTCCATTGACCCCTCCAACCCTCCATAGACCACTCCCTTCCTTCCTCCATCCCTTCATTGGACCCCTCCACCCTTCCATTGACCCCTCCACCCTTCCATTGACCCCTCCACCCCACCCCTCCCTCCATCCCTTGACTCCCCCCCCCTCCCCATTGACACCCCCCCTCTACAGGTGGTGGATGGGGAAGAAGGGGGGGTGATGATGGTGATTTGGGGGGGGGGGCGGTTTCTCCCCATCCCCACCCCTCCCCCGACCCCACCCCCCCACCTCTCGCCATCTCCTATTTCGGTTCGAAGCCGCGGGGCTCCTCCCCCCCCCCCCCCCCCCTTCCCCGCGTGCGTGTCCCCCCCCTCCTCCCTTTACGTCCCGCGCGTGTTCGCGTCAACGCTGACGCTACCTCAACCTCCCCCCCCCCCCCCCCCTAAAACCCCAACGCTGCGAATGGGCGGGGAGAGGAGGAGGAGGGGGGGGGGGGTGGGGGGGGGGGTCCGGTGACGTAGCTGTGGACGTAAGGGGCAGCCAGGTCCATATAAGGGGCGGGCGGGCGGCGGCGCGGCGCGAGGATGCTCCGCTCCACCAAGGGCGCCTCCAAGGCGCGGAGGGACCAGATCAACGCCGAGATCCGAGCCCTGCGAGACCTCCTCCCGCTGCCCGAGGGCGACCGCCCGCGCCTCTCCTACCTGCACGTCATGGCCCTCGCCTGCATCTACACCCGCAAGGGCGCCTGCCTTCGCCCGGGTGCGTCCGGCCGCCGCGGGACGGGACGCGACGCGACGGGACGGGATGGGATGGGACGGAGCCGCTGCCTTGGGAAGAGGGATGGGGATGGGAGCGAGGAGCGGGCTGGGGAAAGGGGAGAGGGGAGAGGTATCGCAGCGGGATTGGGTGTGGGGTGGGACTGGGAGGCGGTAGAGTGATGGGAATGGGCATCGGGTGGGACTGGGAGGCGGTAGAGTGATGGGGAATGGGCATCGGGTGGGACTGGGAGCCGGTAGAGTGATGGGAATGGGCATCGGGTGGGACTGGGAGCCGGTAGAGTGATGGGAATGGGCATCGGGTGGGACTGGGAGCCGGTAGAGTGATGGGAATGGGCATCGGGTGGGACTGGGAGGCGGTAGAGTGATGGGAATGGGCATCGGGTGGGACTGGGAGGCAGTAGAGTGATGGGAACAGGCATTGGTTGGGACTGGGAACCAGTATCGTGATGGGAATGGGTATCGGGTGGGACTGGGAACCAGTATCGTGATGGGAATGAGCATCAGGTGGGACTGGGAGCCGGTATCGTGATGGGAACGGGCATCGGGTGGGAATGGGAACGGGCATCAGGTGGGACTGGGAACCGGTAGCGTGATGGGAATGGGCATCAGGTGGGACTGGGAGCCGGTAGCGTGATGGGAATGGGCATCGGGTGGGACTGGGAGCCGGTATCGTGATGGGAATGAGCATCAGGTGGGACTGGGAGCCGGTATCGTGATGGGAACGGGCATCGGATGGGACTGGGAACGGGCATCAGGTGGCACTGGGAACTGGTATCGTGTTGGGAATAAGCATCGGGTGGCACTGGGAACCGGTATCGTACTGGGAACAAGCATCTTTGGGACAAGGCGGGTGGTATCAGGATGGAACCGAGGCATCGGATGGGAATGAGAAAAGGAACCAGGATGGGACCGGGCACTGGGATGGGACCGAGCACCAGTATCAAGATGGGAATGAGAAAAGAACCAGGATGGGACTGGCACTGGGATGGGACCAAGCATAGGTAGAGGACCGGGCATCGGCACCAGGATGAGACCAGGAATCAGCAGCAGGATGGGAGCTGGAATGGCACTGGGATGAGAGGATGGCACTGGGCTGAGAGGGTGGCACTGGGATGAGACCGGGCACCAGCATGAGGAAGGGGACGGGAACTGCTGTTGGGAGCGGGGGGAGAGGGCTCAGCAGCCACGGAGAGATGGAACCGCGTTGGGAGCAGCCTGGAAGCGGGGGTGGCAGGAGCCGGCAGCGGCACCGGGAGGGAGAAAGGAGCCGGTATCGGCACCGGGAGGGAGAAAGGAACCGGCAGAGGGACCGGGATGGGGAGAGGGACCGGAGCGGGCTGGGGTGGGATCAGCGCTGCGGATGGGGACGGGAGACGGGGGCCGCGATCAGCACCGCCGCCAGCGGCCGCGGAGAGGGTTCAGCACCGCGGACAGAGACGGGGAGCGGAGCTGGGACCGGGGGGGGGGGGGGAGCGGGACAAGGACCGGGAAACAGGGCTGGGACAGGGGGAACCGGGACAGGGGGAACCGGGACAGGAATCGGGAAATAGGGCTGGGACAGCGGGGACCGGGACAGGGGGAACCGGGACAGGAATCGGGAAATAGGGGCTGGGACAGCGGGGACCGGGACAGGAATCGGGAAACAGGGCTGGGACAGGGGAACCGGGACAGGGGGAACCGGGACAGGAATCGGGAAATAGGGCTGGGACAGGGGAAACCGGGACAGGAATCGGGAAATAGGGCTGGGACAGGGGGAATCGGGACAGGGGGAACCGGGACAGGAATCGGGAAATAGGGCTGGGACAGCGGGGACCGGGACAGGGGAATCGGGACAGGAATCGGGAAATAGGGCTGGGACAGCGGGGACCGGGACAGGGGGAATCGGGACAGGAATCGGGAAATAGGGCTGGGACAGGGGGAATCGGGACAGGGGGAACCGGACAAGGACCGGGATGGGGAGAGGGACCGGAGCGGGCACGGATGGGATCTGCACCGTAGGCGGGGACCAGGGGGACCGGGATCAGCACCACGGACAGCGGCGGGGGAATGGGGTCGGGATCGCGGCTGGGATGGGGAACGGGGCCGGGGATCGGGGATCAGGACAGGGATGGGGATCAGGGTTGGGATGGGGAGATCAGGACAGGGATCAGGGATCAGGCTGGGATGGGGAGCAGGGAAAGGGACAGGAGACCAGGGCTGTGATGGGGACCAGGGACCGGGGATCAGGGCTGGGAGGGGGGGACCAGGACAAGGACAGGGGGATGGGGACAGGGACAAGGACCAAGACCAGGACTGGGCCCGGGGCTCAGATCTGGGACAGGGGGACTTGGAATTGGGACCAGGATTCATGATCAGGATTGGGGATCAGGACAGAAATCGGGGCCAGGAACCAGGGATTGGGGACTGGGACAGTGGCCGAGCCCCCAGGACTTGGACTGGGGTTGGAATTGGGTCGGGAACCAGGGACAAGGACCAGGGATTGGGGCTGGAGATCAAGGGTGGAGCCAGGAATCAGGGAGAGGGACATCCATGGGCCCACGTGGGTGGTGCCGTGGGTCCTGCCAGCTCCGGGCCAGGCTCTTGGTGGCACCGGTGACTCCACAGGTGACACTTCGGGTGCTGGGTGCCCCCAGGGCTGCGGTGGGACGGCGTGGGGCGAGGTGACGCTCGGTGGGTGGGTGCTGATGTGTGTCCCCATGCAGGCCCAGCACGGGGAGCACCCATGGAGCTGCTGGGGGGACCGGAGTTGGCTGACCTGGTGGCATCGCTGCCAGGGTTCCTGTTGGCCGTCACCCGCGAGGGGAAGCTGGTTGGCGTCACCGACAACGTCGCGCAGCACCTGGGGCACTCCATGGTGGGCACCCGCCCGTGGGGACGGCGTGAGGGGTGGTTGGGTGCTGGGAGTGGGTGGTCCTGGTGCTGCAGGGTGATGGGTGTTGGGAGCTGATTGACCCACCATGGTGGTGGTCCTGGTGCTGCAAGATGATGGGTGTTGGGTGCAGGGATGTTGGGTGTGGGGGTGTTGGGTGCTGATTGTCCCCCCACA
>JAUMJJ010000687.1:0-57500 GCA_033556795.1 Tapera naevia | reverse complement strand
GATGGATGGATGGATGGATGGAAAACAACGGAGAAGGTCATGGATGGATGGATGGAGAAGGTTGGAGAAGGTCATGGGTGGATGGAGAAGGGTGGAGGGAGAAGGAGAAGGATGGATGGATGGATGGATGGATGGATGGATGGATGGATGGATGGATGGATGGATGGAGAACAATGGAGAAGGTCATGGATGGATGGATGGATGGATGGAGAAGGTCATGGATGGATGGAGAACAACGGAGAAGGTCATGGATGGATGGATGGAGAAGGTTGGAGAAGGTCATGGGGGGATGGAGAAGGGTGGAGGGAGGAGGATGGATGGATGGATGGATGGATGGATGGATGGAGAACAATGAAGAAGGTCATGGATGGATGGATGGATGGATGGATGGAGAAGGTCATGGGGGGATGGAGAAGGTCATGGATGGATGGAGAAGGGTGGAGAAGGATGGAGGGATGAGTGGGGAGGGACAGATGGACAACCAGAAGGACCAACGGGCCCCTCTCCCCCTCCTCCCCAGAGCGCCTCTTCCGCTGCCGTTTCACCACCTCGCGGGCCTCGCGGCGCCCCAGCGCCGGGCGGAAGTTGGTGCTGCTGCGGGGCCGCTTCCAGGTGCCACCTGGGCCACCTGGGGCCCTCCCGGGGCTCTTCGTCGCCTTCTGCGCCCCCCTGGACCCCCCACCTTGGCCTTGTCCCGACTGCCTCCTCCTCCCGGCCTTCCAGAGCCGCCACGCCCGCGACCTCGCCCTGCTCGACGTCTCCGACAGGTGAGGAGCCAGGTGGACAGGGAGGGGGGTCCAGGTGTCCAGGAGGGCATCCAGGTGTCCAGGAGGGGGTCCAGGTGTCCAGGAGGGGGTCCAGATGGGGATCCAGGTGTCCAAGAGGGGATCCAAGTGTCCAGGAGGGGGTCCAGGTGGGGATCCAGGTGTCCAGGAAGGGATCCAGGTGTCCATGAGGGGGAAACCAGGTGTCCAGGATGGGGATCCAGGTGTCCAAGAGGGCATCCAGGTGTCCAAGAGGAGGTCCAGGCAGGGATCCAGGTGTCCAGGAAGGGATCCAGGTGTTCAGGAGGGGGAAAACAGGTGTCCAGGAGGGGGATCCAGGTGTCCAGGAGGGGGTCCAGATGGGGATCCAGGTGTCCAGGAAGGGATCCAGGTGTTCAGGAGGGGAATCCAGGTGTCCAGGAGGGGGTCCAGGTGGGGATCCAGGTGTCCAGGAAGGGATCCAGGTGTCCAAGAGGGCATCCAGGTGTCCAAGAGGAGGTCCAATTGGGGATCCAGGTGTCCAGGAAGGGATCCAGGTGTTCAGGAGGGGGAAACCAGGTGTCCAGGAGGGGGATCCAGGTGTCCAAGAGGGCATCCAGGTGTCCAAGAGGAGGTCCAGGTGGGGATCCAGGTGTCCAGGAATGGATCCAGGTGTCCAAGAGGGCATCCAGGTGTCCAAGAGGAGGTCCAGGCGGGGATCCAGGTGTCCAGGAAGGGATCCAGGTGTTCAGGAGGGGGAAACTAGGTGTCCAGGAGGGGGATCCAGGTGTCCAGGAGGGGGTCCAGGCAGGGATCCAGGTGTCCAGGAAGGGATCCAGGTGTTCAGGAGGGGAATCCAGGTGTCCAGGAGGGGGTCCAGGAGGGGGATCCAGGTGTCCAGGAAGGGATCCAGGTGTTCAGGAGGGGGAAACTAGGTGTCCAGGAGGGGGATCCAGGTGTCCAGGAGGGGGTCCAGATGGGGATCCAGGTGTCCAAGAGGGGATCCAAGTGTCCAGGAGGGGGTCCAGGTGGGGATCCAGGTGTCCAGGAAGGGATCCAGGTGTTCAGGAGGGGAATCCAGGTGTCCAGGAGGGGGTCCATGTGAGGATCCAGGTGTCCAGGAAGGGATCCAGGTGTCCATGAGGGGGAAACCAGGTGTCCAGGATGGGGATCCAGGTGTCCAAGAGGGCATCCAGGTGTCCAAGAGGAGGTCCAGGCAGGGATCCAGGTGTCCAGGAAGGGATCCAGGTGTTCAGGAGGGGGAAAACAGGTGTCCAGGAGGGGGATCCAGGTGTCCAGGAGGGGGTCCAGGCAGGGATCCAGGTGTCCAGGAAGGGATCCAGGTGTTCAGGAGGGGAATCCAGGTGTCCAGGAGGGGGTCCAGGTGGGGATCCAGGTGTCCAGGAAGGGATCCAAGTGTCCAAGAGGGCATCCAGGTGTCCAAGAGGAGGTCCAGGCGGGGATCCAGCTGTCCAGGAAGGGATCCAGGTGTTCAGGAGGGGGAAACCAGGTGTCCAGGAGGGGGATCCAGGTGTCCAGGAGGGGGTCCAGATGGGGATCCAGGTGTCCAAGAGGGGATCCAAGTGTCCAGGAGGGGGTCCAGGTGGGGATCCAGGTGTCCAGGAAGGGATCCAGGTGTTCAGGAGGGGATCCAGGTGTCCAGGAGGGGGATCCAGGTGTCCAGGAGGGGGTCCAGATGGGGATCCAGGTGTCCAGGAAGGGGATCCAGGTGGGGATCCAGGTGTCCAAGAGGGGATCCAGGCGTCTAGGAGGCAGTCCAGGTTCGAATCCAGGTGTCCAAGAGGGGATCCAGGTGTCCAGGATGGGGATCCAGGTGTCCATGAGGGGGAGTCGGGTGTCCAGGAGGGAATTCTGGTATCTGGGAGGGGATCCAGGTGTCCAGAAGGGGAAATCAGGTGTCCAGGAGGGGGATCCAGATGTCCAGGAGGAGGATCCAAGTGTCCAAGTGGGGATCCAGGTGTCCAGGAGGGGATCCAGGTGTCCAGGATGAGGTCCAGGTGGGGATTCAGGTGTCCAGGTGGGGATCCAGGTGTCCAGGAGGGGAATCCAAGTGTCCAGGTGGGGATCCAGGTGTCCAGGAGGGGATCCAGGTGTCCAGGATGGGGATCCAGATGTCCAGGAGGGTGATCCAGGTGTCCAGGAGGGGATCCATGTGCCCAGGATGGGGATCCAAGTGTTCAGGTGGGAATCCAGGTGTCCAGGATGAGATCCAGGAGGGGGATCCAGGTATCCAAAAGGTGTCCCAGGTGTCCAAGAGGGGGATCCAGGTGGGGATCCGGGTGTCCAGAGGGAGATCCAGACGTGGGCACACCTGGCCAGGAGCAGGTGAGGGACCCACAGGTGTCTCCCTGCAGCGTCCTGACTCACCTGGGCTACGGGCGTGGGGAGCTCCTGGGCCGCTCCTGGTATCGCCTCCTGCACCCTGAGGACCTCGGCCACGTTGCCCGTCAGCACCTGCGCCTGGGTGAGCACCTGGGGTCACCTGGGGGGCTCTGAGGTCACTTGGGGGTCACCTGGGGGCCTGCATGTCCCCTCCAACCTTCTCCAAGGCCACCCGGGGGTCCCCGTTTCCCCTCCAACTGTCCCCAAGGTCACCAGGGGTTCCCATGTCCCCAAGAGTGACCCCAATCACCCTGGGGGTTCCCTTGGTCCCCACCCACCCCAGTTGTTCCCATTGGTGTCCCCAAGTCCCCGTTGATGTCCCCACTGACATCCCCATCCATCCCAGGTGTCCCCATGTCCCCAGTGATGTCCCCAAGACCCCATCCAACCCCAGTTGTCCCCGTTGATGTCCCCAAGTCCCCACCCATCCCAGTTGTCCCCATGTCCCCAGTGATGTCCCCAAGACCCCATCCAACCCCAGTTGTCTCCATTGACATCCCCAGGTCCCCACCCACCCCAGTTGTCCCCGTTGACGTCCCCAAGTCCCCACTCATCCCAGTTGTCCCCATGTCCCCAGTGATGTCCCCAAGACCCCATCCAACCCCAGTTGTCCCCATTGACATCCCCAGGTCCCCACCCACCCCAGTTGTCCCCGTTGACGTCCCCAAGTCCCCACTCATCCCAGTTGCCCCCACTGACATCCCAATGTCCCCTCTGATGTCCCCATGTCCCCATCCACCCCAGTTGTCCCCCCGATGTCCCTCCTGAAGTCCCTCCTGATGTCCCCCTGATGTCCCTCCTGATGTCCCCCTGATGTCCCCCCCTGATGTCCCCCCCGATGTCCCCCCTGATGTCCCCGTGTCCCCACAGCCGGCGCGGGGACGGACGCGCGGGGGGAGCTGGTGACGCGACTCCAGCGCAAGGACGGCCTGGGCTGGACCTGGGTCTACAGCCGCCTGCGCCCCGAGGGCCCGGCCCTGCTCGCCCACAACTTCGTCATCAGGTGAGTGGACCCAGGTGGGCCCAGGGGTCCCAGGTGTCCAGGTGGGCCCAGGGGGTCCAGGTGGGCCCAGGGGATCCAGGTGTCCAAATGGACCCAAGTGTCCAGGTGGCCCCACATTCCAAGGACTGGGAGACCCAGGTGTCCAGGTGGACCCAGGAGATCCAGGTGACCCCACATTTCCAGGGCCAGGAGACCCAGGTGTCCAGGTGGACCCAGGAGATCCAGGTGACCCCACATTTCCAGGGCCACGAGACCCAGGTGTCCAGGTGGGCCCAGGGGTCCCAGGTGTTGAGGTGGTCCCAGGGGGTCCAGGTGGGCCCAGGGGATCCGGGTGACCCCACATTTCCAGGGCCACAAGACCCAGGTGTTGAGGTGGTCCCGGGGGGTCCAGGTGACCCCACATTTCCAGGGCCACGAGACCCAGGTGTCCAGGTGGACCCAGGGGTCCCAGGTGTTGAGGTGGGTCCAGGGGATCCAGGTGACCCCACATTTCCAGGGCCAGGAGACCCAGGTGTCCAAGTGAACCCAGGAGAACCAGGTGGCCCCATATTTCCAGGGCCACGAGACCCAGGTGTCCAGGTGGACCCAGGAGATCCAGGTGACCCCACATTTCCAGGGCCAGGAGACCCAGGTGTCCAGGTGGACCCAGGGGTCCCAGGTGTTGAGGTGGTCCCAGGGGGTCCAGGTGGGCCCAGGGGATCCAGGTGACCCCACATTTCCAGGGCCACAAGACCCAGGTGTTGAGGTGGTCCCGGGGGGTCCAGGTGGGCCCAGGGGATCCAGGTGACCCCACATTTCCAGGGCCACGAGACCCAGGTGTCCAGGTGGACCCAGGGGTCCCAGGTGTCCAGGTGGGCCCAGGGGATCCAGGTGACCCCACATTTCCAGGGCCACGAGACCCAGGTGTCCAGGTGGACCCAGGGGTCCCAGGTGTCCAGGTGGGCCCAGGGGATCCAGGTGTCCAAATGGACCCAAGTGTCCAGGTGGCCCCACATTCCAAGGACTGGGAGACCCAGGTGTCCAAGTGAACCCAGGAGAACCAGGTGGCCCCATATTTCCAGGGCCACGAGACCCAGGTGTCCAGGTGGACCCAGGAGATCCAGGTGACCCCACATTTCCAGGGCCAGGAGACCCAGGTGTCCAGGTGGGCCCAGGGGTCCCAGGTGTTGAGGTGGTCCCAGGGGGTCCAGGTGTGCCCAGGGGATCCGGGTGACCCCACATTTCCAGGGCCACGAGACCCAGGTGTCCAGGTGGACCCAGGGGTCCCAGGTGTCCAAGTGGGCCCAGGGGATCCAGGTGTCCAGGTGGGCCCAGGGGATCCAGGTGTCCAAATGGACCCAAGTGTCCAGGTGGCTCCACATTCCAAGGACTGGGAGACCCAGGTGTCCAAGTGAACCCAGGAGATCCAGGTGACCCCAATTTTCCAGGGCCATGAGACCCAGGTGTCCAGGTGGACCCAGGAGATCCAGGTGACCCCACATTTCCAGGGCCACGAGACCCAGGTGTCCAGGTGGACCCAGGGGTCCCAGGTGTCCAGGTGGGCCCAGGGGTCCAGGTGGGCCCAGGGGATCCAGGTGACCCCACATTTCCAGGGCCACAAGACCCAGGTGTTGAGGTGGTCCCGGGGGGTCCAGGTGGGCCCAGGGGATCCAGGTGACCCCACATTTCCAGGGCCACGAGACCCAGGTGTCCAGGTGGACCCAGGGGTCCCAGGTGTCCCGGTGGGCCCAGGGGTCCAGGTGGTCCCAGGGCATCCAGGTGTCCCCACTTTCTAAGGTGGAGGAGACCCAGGGATTCAGGTGTCCCCCCTTTCCAAGGACCAGGAGATCCAGGTGTCCAGGTGGCCCCAGGAGATCCAGGTGTCCCCCCTTTCCAAGGACCAGGAGACCCAGGTGTCCAGGTGGCCCCAGGAGATCCAGGTGTCCCCCCTTTCCAAGGACCAGGAGATCCAGGTGTCCAGGTGGCCCCAGGAGATCCAGGTGTCCCCCCTTTCCAAGGACCAGGAGACCCAGGTGTCCAGGTGGCCCCAGGAGATCCAGGTGGCCCCACATTTCCAGAGCCAGGAGACCCAGGTGTCCAAGCTCAGCCCAAGGCCACCCCATAAGCCCTGTTTCTCCCACAGCGAGGCCGAAGCCTGGTGCCTGCGGCAGCAGTTGGTGGCCGAAGCCCCCCCAGGTCCCCCCGAAGCCTTCAACCCCGGTCTCGACTTCCCTGGCGCCAGCGTTGGAGGGAGCGGAGACCTTGGCGTTGGTGGTGGCCCCAGCCTTGGCCTCGACGTTGACCCCAGCAGCGGATCCAGTGTTGACCTTGGTGTTGGAGCTGGGCTTGGAGACAACATTGGAGCGAACGTTGGCATCAATGCTGGCCTTGGGGTCAATGTTGGACCTGGTCTTGGAGCTGCCATTGGACACGCTCTCGGAGGCAACGTTGGGGCCAGTGTTGGGGCCAATGTTGGACCTGGTCTTGGAGATGCCATCGGACATGGTCTTGGAGGCAACGTCGGGGCCAACGTTGGACCTGGTCTTGGAGCCAACATTGGACCTGATCTTAGAGCTGGTGTGGGACCTGGTCTTGGAGCCAACGTTGGACCTGGGCTTGGAGCTGCCATCGGACATGGTCTTGGAGGCAATGTTGGGGCCAACGTTGACCTTGGTCTTGGAGTGAGCGTTGGCCGTGGCCTCGGAGACAGCGTTGGACACGGTCTTGGCGCTGAAGTCTCTGCTGGAGTTGGCATCAGGGTGGACGTTGGCCTCGGTGCGGCAGCCGGAGCCGATGTCGGCTCCAACCTTGGGGCTGATATTGGAGCTGCTCTTGGATCTGGCACAGCAGAAGATGTTGGCGCTGCTCTTGGAGCCGGTGGTGAAGGAGACCTTGGCCCCAGTCTCGGAGCCGGCGTCGCACTCAGCGTCGGGGCCAACATTGGGCCCGGTCTCGGTGGCGGTGTCAGAGCCAGCGTTGGGCTCGGCATCGGGGCCGTTGGCTCCGCTCTTCCACCTGAGGTTGGCGCTGGCGTTGGACTCTCCGTTGGTGCCACCGTTGGAGCCAACGTAGGTGCTGACGTTGGCGCTGGTGTGGGACTCGGCCTTGGGGCCAACGTTGGAGCCAACGCTGGCGCCAGTCTTGGATCCACTGTTGGACTTGGCCTCGGAGCTGCCCTCGGAGCCAATGTTGGATCTGCTCTTTCATCTGGCGTTGGACCTGGTGTCGGAGTCGCTGTCGGAGCTGCTGTCGGAGCCAACGTTGGCTCCAGTCTTGGATCTGGTGTTGGCGTCGCCGTTGGAGCTGGCATTGGAGCCAACGTTGGCTCTGCTCTTGGATCCAGCGTTGACCTCACTATTGGAGCTGGCGTTGGAGCCAACGTTGGCTCCAGTCTTGGAACTGGCGTCGGAGTCGCTGTTGGAGCCGGCGTTGGAGCCAACGTTGGCTCCGGTCTTGGATCTGGTGTTGGAGTCACCGTTGGCTCTTCTCTTGGATCCAGCGTTGGCCTCACCATTGGAGCAGGCGTCGGAGCCAACATTGGCTCTACTCTTGGATCTGACGTTGATGTTGGCATCGGACTTGGTGTTGGAGCCAACGTTGGCACCGCTCTTGCGTCGGACGTAGGATCCGGTGTCGGACTCGGTATTGGAGCTGCTGTTGGGGCCAACATTGGCGCCGGCGTTGGCTCTGCTCTTGGATCCGGCGTTGGACTTGGCCTTGGAGCCAACGTTGGCTCCAACATGGGCTCTGCTCCTGGATCTGACGTCGCTGCCAGCGTCGGACTCGCGGTTGGAGCCGGTGGCGGAGCCGGCGGTGGCTCCGGTCTTGGATCTGCCCTTGGCTTCGCCGTTGGAGCCGCGCTCGGAGCCAACGTCGGCTCTGGGCTTGGTCCCGACGTTGGCACCTCTGTTGGACTCAACCTGGGAGCCAACATTGACTCTGCCCTTGGAACCCCCGTTGACACCACCCTTGGACTCAGTGTTGGAGCCAACATCGGACCCGGCGTTGGCTCCGGCGTTGGACTCGGCGCTGGAGCTGCCGTCGGAGCCAACGCTGCCTCTACCCTTGCATCCACCATTGGCCTCGGAGCCAACGTTGACCCCGCTCTTGGCCATGGCCTCAGCCTCGGAGCTGCCAACGTCAACACCACCCTCGGCCCCGGACGTGGCCTTGGAGCCAACCTGGCCCCCGGTGTTGGCTCCTCCTTGGCTCCCACCCTCGGCGCTGCTGGAGGAGCCAACGCCAACGCCAGCTTGACCGCCGGCGCCCGCCTCGTGCCAGGCCTGGGGGTCCCCGAGCTGCCAGGTGGAGCCACCGAGACCTGGACCCCCCCTTACACCCCAAGACAAGCTCCACCCTTCGCCTTTGGCCCCCCCGAGCTCCCCGAAGCCGCCCCCGAGAAGTTACCACCGAGTCCCGAGAGCCCCGGGGGGGTTCCAAGTGGGACCCCCGGCTCCATCCTCACCCCGGAGACGTCGCCTCCCCCGTCCCTGGCGGCCCCACCCGGTCCCACCTTGCGGCGTCTTCTCCAAGGATTGGCTGCGGCCGCCGTCGTCAATCGAGGGGGCGGCAGGCGGTCGGGGGGGACCTCCAACCCCCGCCTGCCCCCTCCACCCAGGTCGCCCCGCGACCCCTTCGCTGAGTTGTATCAACTCCCCCAAAGCCACCTCCAGGACGCCTTCCGCCAAGGTAGGGGGCGCGGCGCGGCGGGCGCGGTGAGGGCGGAGGGGGCGGAGGGTGGTGGGCTCCTGTCTCAGGGGGTTCCTGGGTCCTCGGTGGGGTTTGGGGTGGTGGAGGTGAAGGTGGGGGTCTTGGAGGTCTTGGGTCACCAATGGCGGCTTGGATGGTTGGGTCTCCAGTAGGGTTTGAATTTGAGGCTGAAGAGGGGGGTCTTGGAGGCCTTGGGTCTCCAATGGGGTCTTCGATCCTTGGGTCTCCAATGGGGTCTTCGATCCTTGGGTCTCCAATGGGGTCTTGGAGGCCTTGGGTCTCCAATGGGGTCTTCGATCCTTGGGTCTCCAATGGGGTCTTGGAGGCCTTGGGTCTCCAATGGGGTCTTCTATCCTTGGGTCTCCAATGGGGTCTTGGAGGCCTTGGGTCTCCAATGGGGTCTTTGATCCTTGGGTCTCCAATGGGGTCTTGGAGACCTTGGGTCTCCAACGGGTTTGGGGGTGAGGATGGGGGGGTATTGGAGGCCGTGGGTCCCGTATTTGAAGGGCTTTGGTGGCCCAAACAGGGTTTTTTTGGCCCAATACGGGTTTTGGAGGCCCAGATGTTGGGTTTCATGAGGGTTTTGGTGGCCTAGACAGGGTGTTTGTGGCCCAGTATGGATTTTGGTGGCCCAGTATGGATTTTGGTGGCCTGGTGTGGGTATTGGTGGCCCAGATGTTGAGTTTCATGAGGGTTTTGGTGGTCCAAACAGAGTTTTGGTGGCCTGATAAGCGTTTTGGTGGCCCAATATGGGTTTTGGTGACCCAGACTTTGGGTTTCTTGAAGGTTTTGGTGACCCAGGCAGGGTCTTGGTGACCCAATATGGGTTTGGTGGCCCAGATGTTGGATTTCATGAGGGTTTTGATGGCCCAGACAGGGTTTTGGTGGCCCATTACGGGTTTTGGTAGCCCAGATGTTGGATTTCATGAGGGTTTTGGTGGCCCAGACAGGGTTTTGGTGGCCCAATATGTGTTTGGTGGCCCAGATGTTGGGTTTTATGAGGGTTTTGGTGGCCCAGACAGGGTTTTGGTGGCCCAATAATGGCTTAGTGGCCCAGATGTTGGATTTCATGAGGGTTTTGATGGCCCAGACAGGTTTTGGTGGCCATTACGGTTTTGGTAGCCCAGATGTTGGATTTCATGAGGGTTTTGGTGGCCCAGACAGGGTTTTGGTGGCCCAATATGTGTTTGGTGGCCAGATGTTGGGTTTCATGAGGGTTTTGGTGGGCCCAGACAGGGTTTTGGTGGCCAATATGTGTTTGGTGGCCCAGATGTTGGGTTTCTTGAGGGTTTTGGTGACCCAGACAGGGTTTTGGTGGCCCAATATGTGTTTGGTGGCCAGATGTTGGGTTTCTTGAAGGTTTTGGTGGCCCAGACAGGGTTTTGGAGACCCAATATGTGTTTGGTGGGCCCAGATGTTGGGTTTCTTGAGGGTTTTGGTGGCCCAGACAGGGTCTTGGTGGCACAATATGTGTTTGGTGGCCAGATGTTGGGTTTTATGAGGTTTTGGTGGACCCAGACAGGGTTTTGGTGACCCAATATGTGTTTGGTGGCCCAGATGTTGGGTTTCTTGAAGGTTTTGGTGGCCCAGACAGGGTTTTGGTGGCCCAATATGTGTTTGGTGGCCCAGATGTTGGTTTCATGAGGGTTTTGGTGGCCCAGACAGGGTTTTGGAGACCCAATATGTGTTTGGTGGCCCAGATGTTGGGTTTCTTGAGGGTTTTGGTGACCCAGACAGGGTTTCTGGTGGCCAATATGTGTTTGGTGGCCCAGATATTGGGTTTCTTGAAGGTTTGGTGACCCAGACAGGGTTTTGGTGGCCCATTACGGTTTTGGTAGCCCAGATGTTGGATTTCATGAGGGTTTTGGTGACCCAGACAGGGTTTTGGTGGCCCAATATGTGTTTGGTGGCCAGATGTTGAGTTTCTGAAGGTTTTGGTGGCCCAGACAGGGTTTTGGTGGCCCAATATGTGTTTGGTGGCCAGATGTTGGGTTTCATGAGGGTTTTGGTGACCCAGACAGGGTCTTGGTGGCCCAATAATGGTTTAGTGGCCAGATGTTGGGTTTCTTGAGGGTTTTGGTGACCAGACAGGTTTTGGTGCCCAATATGGGTTTAGTGGCCCAGATGTTGGGTTTCTTGAGGGTTTTGGTGGCCCAGACAGGGTTTGGTGGCCAATATGTGTTTGGTGGCCCAGATGTTGAGTTTCTTGAAGGTTTTGGTGGCCCAGACAGGGTTTTGGTGGCCCAATATGTGTTTGGTGGCCAGAGGTTGGTTTCATGAGGGTTTTGGTGACCCAGACAGGGTCTTGGTGGCCCAATAATGGTTTAGTGGCCCAGATGTTGGGTTTCTTGAGGGTTTTGGTGACCCAGACAGGGTTTTGGTGCCCATTACGGGTTTTGGTAGCCCAGATGTTGGATTTCATGAGGGTTATGGTGGCCCAGACAGGTTTTGGTGGCCCAATAATGGTTTAGTGGCCAGATGTTGGGTTTCATGAGGTTTTGATGCCCAGACAGGGTTTTGGTGACCCAATATGTGTTTGGTGGCCAAGTGTTGGGTTTCTTGAGGGTTTTGGTGGCCAGACAGGGTTTTGGTGGCCCAGATGTTGGGTTTCTTGAGGGTTTTGGTGACCCAGACAGGTTTTGGTGGCCCAATATGTGTTTGGTGGCCCAGATGTTGGGTTTCTTGAGGGTTTTGATGGCCCAGACAGGGTTTCGGTGGCCCATTACGGGTTTTGGTGGCCCAGTAAGGGTTTTTGGTGGCCCTGTGTGGGTTCCCCCGGGGTTTTGGTGGCCCCGTGCCCGCTGTCCCTCACGGTGTCCCCTCTCTCCGCAGCGGAAGCCAGCGCTCCCCCTCGTTCTGAACTGAAGTCTGTGACGCGACTTGCCCCCAGTATGACATATTGTCATTGTCACCCCCGGCCCGGGTGCACCGTCCCCCTCCCCCTCCCCCCACCCCACCCAGCGGCCCCTCCCGGGCCCTGTCCCCAACTCCCCCCCCCCCCCCAACCTTGTCCCCAACCCCCCCCCCCCCCCCCCGCCCCCTCCCCGGGGCCTTTCGTGCTAATTTTAACTCGTAACGAGTCTCAAAGGTAATTGGAGGGGGGCTGGTGGCCCCCCCTCCTCCCCCCCCAAACCTGTCCCCCCTCCCCTCCTCGTGTCCCCAAGGTGTCATCCCCCCCCCCCCCCCCCCCCATCCCTTGTCCCACCCCCCCTTTCCTCGGGGTCTGCGTTTTTGGCAGATTCCCACCCAAAAAATGTGTGCCCCCCCCCTCAAAAAGTGTCGTCGCCGATGTCCCCAATGTCCCCAAGTTAAGGGACAAAGAGGAACCATGGCCCAATGTCCCCAATGTCCCCAACCCAAGGGATGGAGACATCGTGGGTTGATGTTCCCCCCCATGTCCCAATGTCCCCAAGCCAAGGGACAAAGAGGAATCATAGCCCAATGTCCCCAATGTCCCCAACCCAAGGGATGGAGACATTGTGGGTTGATGTCCCCCCCATGTCCCCAATGTCCCCAAGTTAAGGGACAAAGAGGAACCATGGCCCAATGTCCCCAATGTCCCCAACCCAAGGGATGGAGACATCGTGGGTTGATGTCCCCCCCATGTCCCCAGTGTCCCCAAGTTAAGGGACAAAGAGGAACCATGGCCCCAAGTCCCCAATGTCCCCCACCCAAGGGATGGAGACATCATGGGTTGATGTCTCCCAATGTCCCCAAGCCAAGGGACAAAGAGGAACCATGGCCCAATGTCCCCAATGTCCCCAACCCAAGGGATGGAGACATCATGGGTTGATGTCTCCCAATGTCCCCAAGCCAAGGGACAAAGAGGAACCATGGCCCAATGTCCCCAATGTCCCCAACCCAAGGGATGGAGACATCATGGGTTAATGTACCCCCCATGTCCCCAGTGTCCCCAAGTTAAGGGACAAAGAGGAACCATGGCCCAATGTCCCCAATGTCCCCCATGTCCCCAATGTCCCCAACCCAAGGGATGGAGACACATTATGACCCAATGTCCCCAATGTCTCCAAGTCAAGGGACCAAGGCACAATGTGACTTGATGTCCCCAATGTCCCCAACCCAAGGGATGGAGACGAACCGTGACCCAATGTCCCCGATGTCCCCAACCCAAGGGACAAAGAGGAACCATGGCCCGATGTCCCCAAGCCAGGTGACCGAGGCACGATGTGGCTTGATGTCCCCAGTGTCCCCAACCCAAGGGATGGAGACATCATGGGTTGATGTCCCCCAGCATCCCCAGATGTCCCCAAATCGTGGGGCTGAGGCACAATGTGGCTCGATGTCCCCAACACCCCCAATGTCCCCAACCTAAGGGACGAAGATGAACCACGGCTTGATGCCCCCAGTGTCCTCAAGCCCCCCGAGGGACTGTGAGATGTCATGGCCTGATGTCCCTGGTCCCAAATGTCCCCAGCTTGAGGACATTGCCCCCGTCACCCCCCCCACTTCCCCCTGACACCCCCAACGTCCCCGATGTCCCCAACGTCCCTCGCCGAAGACATCAAGAGACGTCCGAGCCCGCGGGACCGAGACTCTGCGCAACTCAACGTCCCCAAGGGACGAGGGACCTCGTTGTCACCGTGGACAGACTGAGACACGGCGTGACCTGGTGTCCCCAAATGTCCCCAGCGACTGGGAACCTCTCGTGTCCCGTGTCCCCAACATCTCCGATGTCCCCAAAGGACTTGGGGACACCATCGTCACCCCCCAGCTCAAGGGACTTGAGACCCACCACGGCCTGATGTCCCCAACCCCTCGGATGTCCCCAACCCCTCGGATGCCCCCAGAGGACGTGGGACATCGTCATTGCCTTGACTCAAGGGACAAGGACTCATCATGGCCTGATGTCCCCAACACCTCCAACGTCCCCCAACATCTCCGATGTCCCCAAAGGACCTGGGGACACCATCATCACCCCCAGCTCAAGGGACTTGAGACCCACCATGGCCTGATGTCCCCAACCCCTCGGATGTCCCCAAAGGACACGGGACATCGTCATTGCCTTGACTCAAGGGACAGAGACTCATCATGGCCTGAAGTCCCCAACGTCTCCGACGTCCCCAACACCTCTGGGGTCCCCAATGTCCCCAACCAGAGGGACTGAGGCCCATGGTGGCCCCAACACCGCCCGATGTCCCCGATGTCCCCTGGAGCCGCCGCCACCGGCCCCGTGGCCTTGACACCCCCTGGCAATAAAGCGGCCCCCGTAGTCCCTCTGCCCGTGGTGGCCTCTTTGCGGGGACCCAGGGGGCTGGAGGGGACCCCAAAGTCTGGGGTGGGGGGGACCCCGACATCCAGGGGGGGACACTCAGGGGGTTTGGGGTGGACCCCGACATCTGGGGAGACCCCGACATCTGGGGGGGACCTCGACATCTGGGGGGGGACCCAGGGGTTTAGGGGGACCCAGGGGTTTGGGGTGGACCCTGACATCTGGGGAGACCCCGACAAGTGGGGGGGACCTCGATATCCGGGGGGGGACCCAGGGGTTTAGGGGGACCCCGGGTTTTGGGGTGGACCCCGACATCTGGGGAGACCCCGACATCTGGGGGGGACCTCGATATCCAGGGGGGGACCCAGGGGTTTAGGGGGACCCAGGGTTTGGGGTGGACTCCGACATCTGGGGAGACTCCGACATGTGGGGGGGACCTCGATATCCAGGGGGGGACCCAGGGGTTTGGGGGGGACCTCAACATCTGGGGGGGGACCCAGGGGTTTGGGGGTCCCTGACATCAGCGGAGACCCCGACATCCTGGGGGGGACCCAGGGGTTTGGAGAGACCCCAACATGTGGGGGGCACCTCGACATGTGGGGGGGGACACAGGGGTTTGGGGGGGACCCAGGGTTTGGGGGTGCACCCCGACATCTGGGGAGACCCCGACATGTGGGGGGGACCTCAACATCTGGGGGGGGGACCAGGGGTTTGGGGGGGACCCAGGGTTTGGGGGTGCACCCCGACATCTGGGGAGACTCCGACATGTGGGGGGGACCTCAACATCTGGGGGACGACCCAGGGGTTTGGGGGACCCAGAGTTTTGGGGGGCACCTCAACATCTGGGGGTACCCAGGGTTTGGGGGGGGACTCAGGGGTCTGGGGAGACCCCAACATGTCGGGGGGACCTCGACATCTAGTGGGGGACCCAGGGGGTCTGGGGGGGACCCTGACACCCGCGGGGGGACCCAGGGGTTTAGGGGGGACCCAGGGTTTTGAGGGGGACCCCGACATCTGGGAGACCCCGACATGTGGGGGGGACCTCGATATCCAGGGGGGGACCCAGGGGTTTGGGGGGGGACCTCAACATCTGGGGGGTACCCAGGATTTGGGGGGTACCCAGGGGTTTGGGGGTCCCTGACATCAGCGGAGACCCCGACATCCGGGGGGGGACCAGGGGTTTGGGGGGGGACCCCGACATCCGGGGGGGACCCGAGGGAGGGTTTGGGGGGGACCCAGGGTCTTGGGGGGACCCAGGATCTCAGGGGGCGGGCAAGAATTTGGGGGATACCAAGGCATCTGGGGGGATCCAGGAGTTTGGGGGAACACCCAGGCATCTGGGGGGGGGAGGAGGGGGGCAACAATTTGGGGTTCAGGGGGGGACACAGGTGTTTGGGGGGGACCCAGAGGTTCGGGGGGACCCAGGCAGCTGGGAGGGACCCCGATATCCAGGGGGGCACCCAGGATTTTGGAGAGGACCAGGGTTTTGGGGGGGACACGACAAGATTTTGGGGGGATCCAGACATTCAGGGGGACCCAGAGATTCGGGGGGACCCCGGGGTTTAAAGGGGATGTTGGAGTTTGGGGGAGACCCAAGAATTTGGGGGGGACCCAGGATTTTGGGGGGGACCCAGGGGTTTGGGGGGGACCCAAGATTTTGGGGGGACCCAGGATTTTGGGGGGGCCCAAGGATTTTAGGGGGACCCCGGGGTTTAAAGGGATGTTGGAGTTTGGGGGAGACCCAAGAATTTGGGGGGGACCCAGGATTTTGGGGGGGACCAGGGGTTTGGGGGGGACCCAAGAATTTTAGGGGGACCCAGGGGTTTAGAGAGGACCCCGGATTTTGAGAGGACCGAAGAATTTGGGGGGGACCCAGGAGTTTGAAGGAGACCCCCGGGAGTTTGGGGGTGACCCAAGAGTTTGGGGGGGCCCAAGGATTTTAGGGGACCCGGGTTTATAGGGGATGTCGGAGTTTGGGAAGACCAAGAATTTGAGGGGGACCCAGGATTTTGGGGGGGACCCAGGAGTGTGGGGGGCACCCAAGACTTTGGGGGCACCAAGGAGTTTAGAGGGGACCCTGGATTTTGGGGAGGACCCAAGAGTTTGGGGGGGACCCAGGAGTTTGAAGGAGATCCGGAGTTTGGGGGGGGACCCAAGAGTTTGGGGGGCACCCAGGATTTTGTGTGGGACCCCGGGGTTGGGGGGGACCCAAGAGTTCGGGGGGACCCAAGAGTTTAGAGAGGATTCTGAAGTTTGGGGGGGACCCCAGAATTTGAGGGGGACCCAGGATTTTGGGGGGGACCCAGGAGTGTGGGGGCACCCAAGACTTTGGGGGCCACCCAGGAGTTCAGAGGGGACCCTGGATTTTAGGGAGGACCCAGGAGTTTGAAGGAGATCCCGGAGTTTGGGGGGGACCCAAGAGTTTGGGGGGCACCCAGCATTTTGTGTGGGACCCCGGGGTTTGGGGGGGACCCAAGAGTTAGAGAGGATTCTGAAGTTTGGGGGGGACCCCAGAATTTGAGAGGGACCCAGGATTTTGGGGGGGGACCCAGTAGTGTGGGGGCACCCAAGAGTTTGGGGGGCACCCAGGAGTTAGAGGGGACCCTGGATTTTGAGGAGGACCCAAGAGTTTGGGGGGGACCCAGGATTTTTGGGGGGAGACCCAGGATTTTGGGGGGGACCCCAGAGTTTGTGGGACACCCAAGAATTTTAGGGGGGACCCAGGGGTTTAGAGGGGATCCCGAAGTTTGGGGGGGACCCAAGAATTTGAGGGAGACCCAGGATTTTGAGGGGGACCCCGGGGTTTGGGGGTGACCTAAGAATTTGAGGGGGACCCAGGAGTTTGGGGGGGGGACCCCGGGGTTTGGGGGGGACCCAAGAGTTTAGAGAGGATTCTGAAGTTTGGGGGGGACCCCAGAATTTGAGGGGGACCCAGGATTTTGGGGGGACCCAGGAGTGTGGGGGCACCCAAGACTTTGGGGCCACCCAGGAGTTCAGAGGGGACCCTGGATTTTGGGGAGTACCCAAGAATTTGGGGGGGACCCAGGAGTTTGAGGGTGACCCAAGAGTTTGGGGTGACCCAGGATTTTGTGTGGGACCCCGGTGTTTGGGGGGGACCCAAGAGTTGGGGGTGACCCAAGAGTTTAGAGGGGATCCCGAAGTTTGGGGAGACCCAAGAATTTGAGGGAGACCCAGATTTTGGGGGGGACCCAGGAGTGTGGGGGCACCCAAGACTTTGGGCCACCCAGGAGTTTAGAGGGGACCCTGGATTTTAGGGAGGACCCAAGAGTTTGGGGGGGACCCAGGAGTTTGAAGGAGACCCCGGAGTTCGGGGGGGACCCAAGAATTTGAGGGGGACCAGGATTTTGGGGAGGACCCCGGGGTTTGGGGGGGACCCAAGAGTTAGAGAGGATTCTGAAGTTTGGGGGGGGACCCCAGAATTTGAGGGGGACACAGGATTTTGGGGGGGACCAGTATGTGGGGGCACCCAAGAGTTTGGGGGGCACCCAGGAGTTTAGAGGGGACCCTGGATTTTGAGGAGGACCCAAGAGTTTGGGGGGGACCCAGGATTTTTTGGGGAGACCCAGATTTTGGGGGGGACCCCAGAGTTTGTGGGACACCCAAGAATTTTAGGGGGACCCAGGGGTTTAGAGGGGATCCCGAAGTTTGGGGGGGACCCAGAATTTGAGGAGACCCAGGATTTTGGGGGGGACCCCGGGGTTTGGGGGTGACCTAAGAATTTGAGGGGGACCCAGGAGTTTGGGGGGGACCCCGGGGTTTGGGGGTGACCCAAGAGTTGGGGGTGACCCAAGAGTTTAGAGGGTATCCCGAAGTTTGGGGGGGGACCCAAGAATTTGAGGGGGACCCCGGAGTTTGGGGGGGATCCAGGAGTGTGGGGGCACCCAAGACTTTGGGGGCCACCCAGGAGTTTAGAGGGGACCCTGGATTTTAGGGAGGACTCAAGAGTTTGGGGGGGACCCAGGAGTTTGAAGGAGACCCCGGAGTTCGGGGGGGACCCAAGAATTTGAGGGGGACCCAGGATTTTGGGGAGGACCCCGGGGTTTGGGGGGGACCCAAGAGTTTGGAGGGACCCAGGATTTTGGGGAGGACCCAAGAGTTTGGGGGGGACCCAGGAGTTTGAAGGAGACCCCGGAGTTTGGGGGGGACCCAAGAATTTGAGGGGACCCAGGAGTTTAGAGGGGATCCCGAAGTTTGGGGGTGACCCAAGAATTTGAGGGGACCCAGGGGTTTAGAGGGGATCCTGAAGTTTGGGGGTGACCCAAGAATTTGAGGGGGACCCAAGAGTATGGGGGGGACCCCGGGGTTTGGGGGTGACCTAAGAATTTGAGGGGGACCCAGGAGTTTGGGGGGGACCCCGGGGTTTGGGGGGGACCCAAGAGTTGGGGGTGACCCAAGAGTTTAGAGGGGATCCCGAAGTTTGGGGGGGACCCCAGAATTTGAGGGGGACCCAGGAGTTTGGGGGGGACCCAAGAGTTGGGGGTGACCCAAGAGTTTAGAGGGGATCCCGAAGTTTGGGGGGGACCCAAGAATTTGAGGGGGACCCAGGAGTTTGGGGGGAACCCAGGAGTTCGGGGGGGACCCCGGGGATTCCAGAGGACCCCGGAGTTTGAGGGGAAGCCAGGGCCACGCCCCCAACCAACAGGACCACGCCCCCTCCGAGAAGGCCACGCCCCCAAGCTCCATTCACGCCCTCCCTGGCCGCGCCTCCGCGTTGGCCACGCCCCCCGCTGCCCAGACCACGCCCCCTCCCGGCGGAACACGCTACGCGCCGGCCCAGGCCACGCCCCCAACGCGCAGGCCACGCCCCCAGCGCCGGACCCGCGGCCTGCCTCCCAGGCCACGCCCCCCGCCTTAGCCACGCCCCCCGCCTCGACCGGAGCCCCATTCACGCCTCCCAGGCCCCGCCCCCCCCGCCCTCAGGCCCCGCCCCCCAAGCCCTCAGGCCCCGCCCCCCTCGCGCACGCGCGGCTCCTCCCGGCGGCGCAGCGCGGTGAGCACCCCCCCCCCCCCAAACTGGGACCAGTGCCCCCCCCAAACTGGTCCCCAGTATCCCCCGCGCCGCTCCCAGCACCCATACTGGTCCCAGCGATCCCGCTGAACTGGGCCGGTACAGATCCCAGTGCCCCCCAGTCCCCTCCCAGTGCCCCCCAGTCCCCTCCCAGTAGCTCCCCCTCCCCTCCCCCTCCCCTCTCAGTCCCCCCCAGTCCCCTCCCAGTGCCCCCCAGTCCTCCCCAGTCCTCTCCCAGCAGCTCCCCCTCTCCTCCCAGTAGCCCCCAGTCCACCCAGTCCTCTCCCAGTAGCCCCCAATCTCTCCCAGTCTCCTCAGTCCCTTTCCAGTCCCTTTCCAGGAGCTCCCAGTCCAGTCCCAGTAGCCCACGGTCCCCTCCCAGTAGCCCCCAGTCCTCCTCAGTCCCCTTCTAGTCCCTTCCCAGTAGCTCCCAGTCGTACCCCCCAGCCTTCCCCAGTCCCTCCCAGTCCCCTTCCAGTTCGTTCCCAGGAGCTCCCAGTCCCCCCCCAGTCCCCTCCCACTCCCCCCCAGTCCCTCCCAGTGCCCCCCACTGCCCTCCCAGTCCCTCCCAGTGGCCCTCACTGCCCTCCCAGTCTCCCCCAGTCCCCCCCACTTTCCCCGACTCCCCCCCTCAGCAGCTCCCACTCCGCCCCCGGTCCCTCCCAGTACCCCCCACTGCCCTCCCAGTCTCCCACAGTCCCTCCCAGTCCCTCCCAGTTCCCCCCACTTCCCTCCACCCCCCCGTCAGCAGCTCCCACTCCCCCCCCCGTCCCTCCCAGTGCCCCCCACTGCCCTCCCGGTCTCCCCCAGTCCCCCCCAGTGCCCTCCCAGTGCCCTCCCAGTCCCTCTCAGTGCCCTCCCAGTCCCTCCCAGTCCAGCCAATGGGCCGGGGGCGGCTCCTGGGGGGCTGCGCGTGGCTCCTGGGGGGGCTGGCGCTGCTGCAGACCCTCTACCTGCGAGCCCTGCCCCCCCCCCTGCCCATCCCCCCCCATCGCCGCCCCCCCCGGGCCGTCCCCCCCCCTCGGGGGGTCCTCGACACCTCCGGGACCTTTAGGATCTACCGGGACGTTTTGGGGACCCCTCTTTCTTGGGACCCCCCCGAATTAATCTTGGCCACCCATGGGACCCCAGGCCGGGTAGCGGAGACTTTAGGGGGGGCCCTTGGTGGGGGGGGGATCAGGGGGGGTGGGTTTTGGGGGGGTCCTCTCTCAGTGGCCGTTTTTGGGGTCCCCCGGAAGGGTTTGGAGGAGCTGTTGGCACTTTTGGGGGGGCCCTGCCGGGGATTCCGGAATCGTTTGCGTTTACACGTGGTGGTGGGGGGGGGACACCCCGCACCCCCCTTTATTTCAGGGGCCCCCAACCTCGACCCCCCAACTCCGGGGCGATGTCGGGGGGCCCTGCGGCGCCTGGCGGCCTCCGACCCCCCCAGTTACACTTTGGGGGTGCCCTATCCCGGGAATCTCTTACGGAACGTGGCTTGGGAAGGGGCAGCTGGGGAAAGGAGGGGGGAGGACCCCCCAAAAAAGGAGGGTCCCCCCAAAAACAAGGGGCCCGGCCCCCCCAAAATCGGGGGGCGCTTCGTGCTGCTGGTGGACGCCGACGTCGTGCCCAGTCGGGGGCTGCGGGAGGGGTTCCTCAAGCTGCTGCGGGAGGGGGGGGCCAGGGGGACCCCCCCAGTTTTGGGAGGGGACCCCCAAGTTGGAGGGGCTGCGGGAGGCTTGGGGGACCCCAAAGGTTTGGGGGCTGAGGGGGTCTTGGGGGACCCTCAGGGGTTGGGGGCTGAGAGGGTTTTGAGGGTCCCTCAAGGGTTGGGGGCTCCAGGGGTCTTGAGGGACCCCAAAGCTTTGGGGGCTCCGGAGGTCTTGGGGGATCCCAAAGGTTTGGGGGCTCTGGGGTCTTGGGGGGCTCCAGGGATCTTGGGGGACCCTCAGGGTTTGGGGGCTCCAGGAGTCTTGGGGGACCCCAAAGGTTTGAGAGCTCTGGGGTCTTGGGGGGCTCCGGGGGTCTTGGGGGACCCTCAGAGGTTGGGGGCTCCGGGGGTCTTGGAGGACCCCAAAGGTTTGGGGGCTGAGAGGGTTTTGAGGGCCCCTCAAGGGTTGGGGGCTCCAGGGGTCTTGGTGGACCCCAAAGCTTTGGGGGCTCCGGGGGTCTTGGGGGACCCTCAAGGTTTGGGGGCTCCGGGGGTCTTGGAGGACCCCAAAGGTTTGGGGGCTGAGAGGGTTTTGAGGGTCCCTCAAGGTTTGGGGGCTCCAGGGGTCTTGAGGGACCCCAAAGCTTTGGGGGCTCAAGGGAGCTTGGGCCCCCCCCAAGTCCCTGGTGTCCCCGGTGACCCCGGGGTGCTCAACGCCCTGGAGGACCCCAACGCCCAGAAGGACCCCAACGCCCTGGAGGACCTCAAAGCCTTGGAGGTCCCCAAGAGGTTCCATGACCCAGGTGTCCCCAACGCCTTGGAGGACCCCAACATCCAGAAAGTCTCCAATGACCTGAAGGACCCCAAAGCCCTGGAGGTCCCCAAGAGCTTCCACGACCCAGGTGTCCCCAACGCCTTGGAGGACCCCAATACCCAGAAGGACCTCAAAGCCTTGGAGGTCCCCAAGAGGTTCCATGACCCAGGTGTCCCCAACGTCTTGGAGGACCCCAATACCCAGAAGGACCTCAAAGCCTTGGAGGTCCCCAAGAGGTTCCATGACCCAGGTGTCCCCAACGTCTTGGAGGACCCCAATATCCAGAAGGACCTCAAAGCCTTGGAGGTCCCCAAGAGGTTCCATGACCCAGGTGTCCCCAATGCCTTGGAGGACCCCAATATCCAGAAGGACCCCAAAGCCCTGGAGGTCCCCAAAAGCTTCCACGACCCAGGTGTCCCCAACGCCCTGGAGGACCCCAACATCCAGAAGGACCTCAAAGCCTTGGAGGTCCCCAAGAGGTTCCATGACCCAGGTGTCCCCAATGCCTTGGAGGACCCCAACATCCAGAAAGTCTCCAATGACCTGAAGGACCCCAAGGACCTGGAGGTCCCCAAGAGGTTCCACGACCCAGGTGTCCCCAACGCCCTGGAGGACCCCGACGCCCCGGGTGCCACCACATCCTGGGACCACGTGGTGTTGGTGCTCCCGGCCTTCGAGGTCCGCGCGGGGACGCAGCTTCCGGGGACCAAGGCGGAGCTCCTGGAGCTGTGGGCCAGGGGGGACGCCCGACCTTTCTATGGGTCCCTGTGCCCCCGGTGCCAAGGCCCCACGGACTACGGGCGCTGGAGGGCGCTGCCACCCACGTCCCGCCTGCGCGTGGCCTACGAGGTGCCCTGGAGGGACCCTTGGGAGCCCTTCTACGTGGGGCCGGCGCGGGGCGTCCCCCCCTTCGACGAGCGCTTCCTCCAGTACGGCTTCAACCGCATCAGCCAGGTGACGTGGGGTGGGGGGCAACCTGGGGACCATATGGGACACCTGGGTGGCCGTGGGGACCGTTGGGTGGTGATGGAGACCTTGGGTGGCCATGGAGACCGTTGGGTGGCCACGGGGGTTGGAGGTGGCTGTGGTGACCATTGGGTGGCCATGGAGACCATTGGGTGGTCATGGAGACCTTGGGTGGCCATGGGGGCCGTTGAGTGGCCATGGGGAGCGTTGGTGGTGATGGAGACCTTGGGTGGCCATGGGGGCCGTTGGGTGGCCATGGGGAGCGTTGGTGGTGATGGAGACCTTGGGTGGCCATGGGGGCCATTGGGTGGCCATGGGGAGCGTTGGTGGTGATGCAGACCATTGGGTGGTGATGGAGACCATTGGGTGGTGATGGAGACCATTGGGTGGCCATGGGGACTGGAGGTGGCTGTGGTGACCGTTGGGTGGCCATGGAGACCATTGGGTGGTGATGGAGACCGTTGGGTGGCCATGGGGGTTGGAGGTGGCTGTGGTGACCATTGGGTGGCCATGGGGGCCGTTGGGTGGCCATGGGGAGCATTGGTGGTGATGGAGACCATTGGGTGGTGATGGAGACCATTGGGTGGCCATGGGGACTGGAGGTGGCTGTGGTGACCATTGGGTGGCCATGGAGGCCATTGGGTGGTGATGGAGACCTTGGGTGGCCATGGAGACCGTTGGGTGGTCATGGAGACCGTTGGGTGGCCATGGGGGTTGGAGGTGGCTGTGGTGACCATTGGGTGGCCATGGAGACCGTTGGGTGGCCATGGAGACCATTGGGTGGCCATGGGGGTTGGAGGTGGCTGTGGTGACCATTGGGTGGCCATGGAGACCGTTGGGTGGCCATGGGGGTTGGAGGTGGCTGTGGTGACCATTGGGTGGCCATGGAGACCGTTGGGTGGCCATGGAGACCATTGGGTGGCCATGGGGGTTGGAGGTGGCTGTGGTGACCATTGGGTGGCCATGGAGACCGTTGGGTGGCCATGGAGACCATTGGGTGGCCATGGAGACCGTTGGGTGGCCATGGAGACCATTGGGTGGTCATGGAGACCGTTGGGTGGCCATGGGGGTTGGAGGTGGCTGTGGTGACCATTGGGTGGCCATGGTGAGCGTTGGTGGTGATGGAGACCATTGGGTGGTGATGGAGACCTTGGGTGGCCATGGAGACCATTGGGTGGCCATGGAGGTTGGAGGTGGCCATGGGGGCTGGAGGTGGCTGTGGGGAACCCTAGGGTGGCCATGGTGACTGTTGGGTGGCCATGGGTGTTGAAGGTGGCCGTGGTGACCAAAGGGTGGCCCTGGGGACCGTTGGGTGGCCATGGAGACCATTGGATGGTCATGGAGACCGTTGGGTGGTGATGGAGACCTTGGGTGGCCATGGAGACCATTGGGTGGTGATGGAGACCTTGGGTGGCCATGGAGACCATTGGGTGGCCATGGAGGTTGGAGGTGGCCATGGGGGCTGGAGGTGGCTGTGGGGAGCCCTAGGGTGGCCATGGTGACTGTTGGGTGGCCATGGGTGTTGAAGGTGGCCATGGTGACCAAAGGGTGGCCAATGGAGACCGTTGGGTGGCCATGGCGGCTGGGGGTGGCCATGGAGACCATAGGGTGGCCGTGGGGTGCTCTGGGAGTCTGTGGGTGCTATGGGGGTACTATGGGTGGTTGGGGGTCTGGGGGTGCTATGGGTGCTATGGGGGGTGTATGGGTGCTGGGGGGGGGGTCTGTGGGTGCTATGGGGGATCTATGGGTCCTATGGGGGATCTGTGGGTGCTGGGGGGCTCTGTGGGTGCTGGGGGGGGTTCTGTGGGTGCTCTGGGGCTCTGTGGGTGCTGGGGGGGGGGGTTCTGTGGGTCCTGTGGGGGTCTATGGGAGCTGTGGGGGTTCTGTGGGTGCTCTGTGGGCTCTGTGGGTGCTGTGGGGGCTCTGGGGGCTCTGGGGGTCCTGAGGGTGTTCTATGGGTGCTCTGGGGCTCTGTGGGTGCTGGGGGGGTTCTGGGGCACTGGGGGTCCTGGGGGGGTTCTGTGTTTGCTCTGGGGCTCTGTGGGTGCTGGGGGGGTTCTGTGTGTCCTGGGGGGGGGTCTATGGGAGCTGTGGGGGTTCTATGGGTGCTGTGTGGGCTCTGGGGGTGCTCTGGGGCTCTGGGGGTCCTGGGGGGGGTTCTGTGGGTGCTCTGGGGGCTCTGTGGGTGCTGAGGGGGTTCTGTGGGTCCTGTGGGGGGTCTATGGGAGCTGTGGGGTTCTGTGGGGGCTCTGGGGATCCTGAGGGGGTTCTGTGGGTGCTCTGGGGACTCTGTGGGTGCTGTGGGTGCTCCGGGGCTCTGGGGGTCCTTAGGGGGCTCTGTAGGTGCTCTGGGGGCTCTGGGGGTGTTCTGGGGCTCCTGGGGTGCTCTGGGGCTCTGGGGGTCCTGAGGGGGCTCTGTGGGGGCTCTGTGGGCTCTGTGGGTGCTCTGGGGCTCTGGGGGTCCTGAGGGGGCTCTGTGGGTGCTCTGGAGGCTCTGTGGGTGCTGTGGGGTTCTATGGGGGCTCTGGGGGTCCTTAGGGGGCTCTGTGGGTGCTCTGGGGCACTGGGGGTCCTGAGGGGGTTCTGTGGGTGCTCTGGGGGCTCTGTGGGTGCTGTGGGTGCTCCGCGGCTCTGGGGGTCCTGAGGGGGTTCTGTGGGTGCTCTGGGGGCTCTGTGGGTGCTGTGGGGGCTCTGGGGCTCTGGGGGTCCTTAGGGGGCTCTGTGGGTGCTCTGGGGGCTCTGGGGCTCTGGGGGTCCTTAGGGGGCTCTGTGGGTGCTCTGGGGGCTCTGGGGGTCCTGAGGGGGCTCTGTGGGTGCTCTGGGGGCTCTGTGGGTGCTGTGGGGTTCTGTGGGGGCTCTGGAGGTCCTGAGGGGGTTCTATGGGTGCTCTGGGGGCTCTGTGGGTTCTGTGGGGGCTCTGGGGCTCTGTGGGTCCTTAGGGGGCTCTGTGGGTGCTCTGGGGGCTCTGTGGGTGTTCTGGGGCTCTGGGGGTGCTCTGGGGCACTGGGGGTCCTGAGGGGGCTCTGTGGGTGCTCTGGGGCACTGGGGGTCCTGAGGGGGCTCTGGGGGTGCTCTGGGGCTCTGGGGGTGCTCTGGGGCTCTGGGGGTCCTGAGGGGGCTCTGTGGGTGCTCTGGGGGCTCTGTGGGTGCTGTGGGGTTCTGTGGGGGCTCTGGGGGTCCTGAGGGGGTTCTGTGGGTGCTCTGGGGGCTCTGTGGGTGCTGTGGGGGCTCTGGGGCTCTGGGGGTCCTGAGGGGGCTCTGGGGATGCTCTGGGGGCTCTGTGGGTGCTGTGGGGTTCTGTGGGGGCTCTGGGGGTCCTGAGGGGGTTCTGTGGGTGCTCTGGGGGCTCTGTGGGTGCTCTGGGGGCTCCGGGGCTCTGGGGGTCCTTAGGGGGCTCTGTGGGTGCTCTGGGGGCTCTGTGGGTGTTCTGGGGCTCTGGGGGTGCTCTGGGGGCTCTGTGGGTGCTGTGGGGTTCTGTGGGGGCTCTGGGGGTCCTGAGGGGGTTCTGTGGGTTCTCTGGGGGCTCTGTGGGTGCTGTGGGGGCTCTGGGGGTCCTGAGGGGGCTCTGGGGGTGCTCTGGGGGCTCTGTGGGTGCTGTGGGGGCTCTGGGGCTCTGTGGGTCCTTAGGGGGCTCTGTGGGTGCTCTGGGGGCTCTGTGGGTGTTCTGGGGCTCTGTGGGTGCTGTGGGGGCTCTGGGGGTCCTTAGGGGGCTCTGTGGGTGCTCTGGGGCACTGGGGGTCCTGAGGGGGCTCTGTGGGTGCTCTGGGGGCTCTGTGGGGGCTCTGTGGGCTCTGGGGGCTCTGGGGGTGTTCTGGGGCTCTGGGGGTGCTCTCGGGCACTGGGGGTCCTGAGGGTGCTCTGGGGGTGCTCTGGGGGCTCTGTGGGTGCTGTGGGGGCTCTGGGGGTCCTTGGGGGGCTCTGTGGGGGCTCTGGGGGTGCTGTGGGGTTCTGTGGGGGCTCTGGGGATCCTGAGGGGGTTCTATGGGTGCTCTGGGGGCTCTGTGGGTGCTGTGGGTGCTCCGGGGCTCTGGGGGTCCTTAGGGGGCTCTGTGGGTGCTCTGGGGGCTCTGGGGGTGTTCTGGGGCTCTGTGGGTGCTGTGGGGGCTCTGGGGGTCCTTAGGGGGCTCTGTGGGTGCTCTGGGGCACTGGGGGTCCTGAGGGGGCTCTGTGGGTGCTCTGGGGGCTCTGTGGGGGCTCTGGGGGCTCTGGGGGTGTTCTGGGGCTCTGGGGGTGCTCTGGGGCACTGGGGGTCCTGAGGGTGCTCTGGGGGTGCTCTGGGGGCTCTGTGGGTGCTGTGGGGGCTCTGGGGGTCCTTGGGGGGCTCTGTGGGGGCTCTGTGGGTGCTGTGGGGTTCTGTGGGGGCTCTGGGGATCCTGAGGGGGTTCTATGGGTGCTCTGGGGGCTCTGTGGGTGCTGTGGGTGCTCCGGGGCTCTGGGGGTCCTTAGGGGGCTCTGTGGGTGCTCTGGGGGCTCTGGGGGTGTTCTGGGGCTCCTGGGGTGCTCTGGGGTCCTGAGGGGGCTCTGGGGGTGCTCTGGGGGCTCTGGGGGTGTTCTGGGGCTCCTGGGGTGCTCTGGGGGCTCTGGGGGTCCTGAGGGGTCTCTGTGGGTGCTCTGGGGGCTCTGTGGGTGCTGTGGGGGCTCTGTGGGTGCTGTGGGGGCTCTGGGGGCTCTGGGGGTGTTCTGGGGCTCTGGGGGTGCTCTGGGGGCACTGGGGGTCCTGAGGGGGCTCTGTGGATGCTCTGGGGGCTCTGTGGGTGCTGTGGGGGCTCTGTGGGTGTTCTGGGGCTCTGGGGGTGCTCTAGGGCACTGGGGGTCCTGAGGGGGTTCTGTGGGTGCTCTGGGGGCTCTGTGGGTGCTGTGGGGGCTCTGTGGGTGCTGTGGGGGTGCCCTGGGTGACAGTGGCCCCCCCCCCCCCCCTCCTCTCCCCTTCCCCAGGCCTGCGAGCTCCACGTGGCCGGGTTCCGCTTCCTGGTGTTGGACGGAGCCTTCGTGGTCCATCGCGGCTTCAAGGAGGCCGAGGGCTTCCACGAGGGCCGCGAGGCCGAGCTGCGCCGCAACCGGCGCCTCTTCCGCCTCTTCCGCAGCCACCTGGGGCAGCGCTACCCCTCCTCGCCCCGCCGCTGCTGAGCACCCACCTGGGACCCCCCCACCTGGGCACCTGGGACCTCCCTACACGGGCACCGGGGGCCTCAACACCTGGGACCTCCCCACAGGGGCACCTGGGACCCCCCCACCTGGGCACCTGGGACCTCCCTACACGGGCACCGGGGGCCTCAACACCTGGGACCTCTCCACGGGGGCACCTGGGACCCCCCCACCTGGGCACCTGGGACCTCCCTACACGGGCACCGGGGGCCTCAACACCTGGGACCTCCCCACGGGGACACCTGGGGCCTCTGCACCTGGGACCTCCCCACGGGGGCACCTGGGACCCCTCCACTGGGGCACCTGGGACCTTCCCACTCGGGCACCTGTGTCCTCAACACCTGGGACCCCCACCTGGGCACCTGGGACCTCCAGACACAGGGGTCCTCAACACCTGGGACCTCCCCACCTGGGGCCTCTGCACCTGGGACCTCCCCACCTGGGCACCTGGGAACCCTCCACTGGGGCACCTGGGACCTCCCCACCCAGACACCTGTGTCCTCAACACCTGGGACCTCCCCACCTGGGCACCTGGGACCTCCCCACCCAGACACCGGGGTCCTCAACAACTGGGACCTCCCCACCCGGGCACCTGGGGCCTCTGCACCTGGGACCTCCCCACGGGGACACCTGGGACCTCCCCACCCAGACACCGGGGTCCTCAACACCTGGGACCTCCCCACGGGGACACCTGGGACCTCCCTACACGGGCACCGGGGGCCTCTGCACCTGGGACCTCCCCACGGGGGCACCTGGGACCCCTCCACTGGGGCACCTGGGACCTTCCCACTCAGGCACCTGGGGCCTCTGCACCTGGGACTCCCCCCACAGGGGCACCTGGGACCTCCCCACCCAGACACCTGTGTCCTCAACACCTGGGACCTCCCCACGGGGGCACCTGGGACCTCCCTACACGGGCACCGGGGTCCTCAACACCTGGGACCTCCCCACAGGGACACCTGGGACCTCCCTACACGGGCACCGGGGGCCTCTGCACCTGGGACCTCCCCACGGGGGCACCTGGGACCCCTCCACTGGGGCACCTGGGACCTTCCCACTCAGGCACCTGGGGCCTCTGCACCTGGGACCTCCCCACCTGGGCACCTGGGACCTCCCCACCCAGACACCTGTGTCCTCAACACCTGGGACCTCCCCACGGGGGGCACCTGGGACCTCCCCACCCAGACACCGGGGTCCTCAACAACTGGGACCTCCCCACCCGGGCACCTGGGGCCTCTGCACCTGGGACCTCCCCACGGGGACACCTGGGACCTCCCTACACGGGCACCGGGGGCCTCAACACCTGGGACCTCTCCACGGGGGCACCTGGGACCTCCCCACCCAGACACCGGGGGCCTCAACACCTGGGACCTCCCCACTGGGGCACCTGGGACCCCTCCACTGGGGCACCTGGGACCTCCCCACCTGGGCACCTGGGACCTCCCCACCTGGGCACCTGGGGCCTCTGCACCTGGGACCTCTCCACGGGGGCACCTGGGACCTCCCCACCCAGACACCGGGGTCCTCAACACCTGGGACCTCCCCACGGGGGCACCTGGAACCCCTCCACTGGGGCACCTGGGACCTCCCCACCTGGGCACCTGGGACCTCCCTACACGGGCACCGGGGGCCTCAACACCTGGGACCTCCCTACATGGGCACCTGGGACCTCCCTACACGGGCACCGGGGGCCTCTGCACCTGGGACCTCTCCACGGGGGCACCTGGGACCCCTACACTGGGGCACCTGGGACCTTCCCACCTGGGCACCTGGGACCTCCCCACCTGGGCACCTGGGACCTCCCCACGGGGGGCACCTGGGACCTTCCCACTCGGGCACCTGTGTCCTCAACACCTAGGACCTCCTCACACAGGCACCTGGGTCCTCTGCACCTGGGCACCTGTGTCCTCAACACCTGGGACCTCCCCACCTGGGCACCTGGGACCTCCCCACCCAGACACCAGGGTCCTCAACAACTGGGACCTCCCCACCCGGGCACCTGGGGCCTCTGCACCTGGGACCCCCCCCACCTGGACACCTGGGACCTCCCCACCCAGACACCGGGGGCCTCAACACCTGGGACCTCCCCACAGGGGCACCTGGGACCTCCCTACACGGGCACCGGGGTCCTCAACACCTGGGCACCTGGGACCTCCCTACACGGGCACCGGGGGCCTCTGCACCTGGGACCTCTCCACGGGGGCACCTGGGACCCCTACACTGGGACACCTGGGACCTTCCCACCTGGGCACCTGGGACCTCCCCACCTGGGCACCTGGGACCTCCCCACGGGGGGCACCTGGGACCTTCCCACTTGGGCACCTGTGTCCTCAACACCTGGGACCTCCCCACCCAGACACCAGGGTCCTCAACAACTGGGACCTTCCCACCCGGGCACCTGGGGCCTCTGCACCTGGGACCTCCCCACGGGGACACCTGGGACCTCCCCACCCAGACACCGGGGTCCTCAACACCTGGGACCTCCCCACGGGGGCACCTGGGACCTTCCCACTCGGGCACCTGTGTCCTCAACACCTGGGACCCCCCCCACCTGGGCACCTGGGACCTCCAGACACAGGGGTCCTCAACACCTGGGACCTCCCCACCTGGGCACCTGGGTCCTCAACACCTGGGACCTCCCCACGGGGGCACCTGGGTCCTCTACACCTGGGACCTCCTCACACGGGCACCTGTGTCCTCAACACCTGGACACCTGGGTCCTCAACACTTGGGATCTCTGCACCTGGACACCTGGGACCTCCCTACACGGGCACCTGGGTCCCCTCCGCATGGGACCTCCCCACACAGACACCTGGGTCCTCAACACCTGGGACCTCCTCACACAGGCACCTGGGACCTCTGCACCTGGGACCCCCCCCCCCACGGGGGCACCTGGGACCTCCCCACCCAGACACCTGTGTCCTCAACACCTGGGACCTCCCCACCTGGGCACTTGGGACCTCCCCACCCAGACACCTGGGACGTCCCTACATGGACACCTGGGTCCTCTGCACCTGAGACCTCCCCACCTGGACACCTGGGACCTCCCTACATGGGCACCAGGGTCCTCAACACCTGGGACCTCCCCACCTGGACACCTGGGACCTCCTCACCTGGACACCTGGGTCCTCTGCACCTGGGTCCTCAACACCTGGACCCTTGGGTCCTCTGCACCTGGGCACCTGTGTCCTCAACACCTGGGTCCTCAACACCTGGACACCTGGGACCTCCTCACCTGGACACCTGGGTCCTCTGCACCTGGGTCCTCAACACCTGGACCCTTGGGTCCTCTGCACCCGGGCACCTGTGTCCTCAACACCTGGGTCCTCAACACCTGGACACCTGGGACCTCCTCACCTGGGCACCTGGGTCCTCTGCACCTGGGTCCTCAACACCTGGACCCTTGGGTCCTCTGCACCCGGGCACCTGTGTCCTCAACACCTGGGTCCTCAACACCTGGACACCTGGGACCTCCTCACCTGGGCACCTGGGTCCTCTGCACCTGGGTCCTCAACACCTGGACCCTTGGGTCCTCTGCACCCGGGCACCTGTGTCCTCAACACCTGGGTCCTCAACACCTGGGCACCTGGGTCCTGTTCCTCTCACACCTGGATTCTCAACACCTGGGTCCTCTCCACCTGGATCCTCCCCACCCGAACACCTGGGTCCCTTCGGCATCGGACACTTGGATCCTCTCTTCCCAGACACCTGGATCTCCCTGGCACACCTGGGTCACCTGACCCGTGGTGCCCGTGGGCCTGACGCCAATAAACGCGGCCACCGACCCTCACTCTGCCCCCAAATGCCATTTTTTGAATCCCAAATCTCCAAAATTCCATTTTTAACCTCAAATCCCCTCCCCAAACTCACTCAAACCGCGACTTTCACCTCAAATCTTCTCTGATTTCCCCTCAAACTCCCCAAAATGTGGGGTTTTTTCCCCCAAATCCACGTACTTTCTCCCAAAAATGCAACTTTTACCTCAAATCTCCTCCCCAAACTCACCTCAATTTTACCCCAAATCCACCCTAAACTCCCCAAAATTGTTTAGAGGGGAATTTGAGGTGAAAAAAAGGCATTTTTGGGGAGTTTGTGAGGGGATTTAGGGTAAAAAAAAAAGCAGGTTTGGGGTGTGAGGAAATCTGAGAGGGTTTGGGAGAAAAGTTGGAGTTTTGGGGAGTTTGGGGAGGGATTTGGAGTAAAAAAATGTGGTTTGGGGAGTTAGCGAGGTGGTTTGGAGTGAAAAACTGCATTTTTGGGTTTTTGTGAGGGGATTTGGGGTAAAAAAATAGCATTTTGGGGGAGTTTGAAGGGAAATTGGAGAAAATTTGAGGTAAAAGTCACAAGTTTGGTGGGATTTGAGGTGAAAATAGGTTTTTTGGGGAATTCGTGAGGGGATTTGGTGTTAAATCGCATTTTTGGGGAGTTTGAGGGGGAATTTGAGAAGATTTGAGGTGAAAGTCGTGGGTTTGAGAGGTTTGAGGAGAGCTTTGGGGAGATTTGGTGTGAACGTTGCATTTTTGGGGAGGGATTTGAGGTAAAAAGTTGTGGTTTGGGGGAGTTAGGAGGTTTGGAGTGAAAAAAATGGCATTTTGGGGAGTTTGTGAGGGGTTTTGGGGTAAAATAATCACATTTTGGGGGAGTTTGGGTAAAAAAAAATCACATTTTGGGGAGATTTTTGAGGGCATCTGGGGTAAACATCACATTTTGGAGGAGTTTGTGGGCAGATTTGGGGTAAAAACTGCATTTTGGGGGGGATTGTGAGAGGATTTGGGGTAAAAAAATCATATTTTGGGGAGATTTTGAGAGGATTGGGGTAAACATCACATTTTGGAGGAGTTTGTGAGGAGATTTGGGGTAAAACCTGCATTTTGGGGGAGATTGTGAGGAGATTTGGGGTAAAACCTGCATTTTGGGGGAGATTGTGAGGGGATTTGGGGTAAAAAAACACATTTTGGGGAGATTTTGAGGGGAGCTGGGGTAAACACATTTTTGAGTAGTTTGTGATGAGATTTGGGGTAAAAACTGCATTTTGGTGGAGTTTGTTAGGGGTTTTGGGATAAAAACTGCATTTTGGGGGAGTTTGTGAGGGGATTTGGGGTAAAAACTACATTTTGGAGGAGTTTGTGAGGGGATTTGGGGTAAAACCTGCATTTTGGGGGAGATTGTGAGGGGATTTGGGGTAAAAAAACACATTTTGGGGAGATTTTGAGGGGAGCTGGGGTAAACATATTTTTGAGTAGTTTGTGAGGAGATTTGGGGTAAAAACTGCATTTTGGTGGAGTTTGTGAGGGGATTTGGGGTAAAAACTGCATTTTGGGGGAGATTGTGAGGGGATTTGGGGTAAAAACTGCATTTTGGAGGAGTTTTTCAGGAATTTGGGCTTAAAAACGGCATTTTGGGGGAGTTTGTGAGGGGATTTGGGGTAAAAACTGCATTTTGGGAGAGATTGTGAGGGGATTTGGGCTAAAAACTGCATTTTGGGGAGTTTGTGAGGGGATTTGGGGTAAAATAATCACATTTTGGGGGAGCTGGAGGGGAAATTGGAGAAAACTTGTTTTGTTGTCCCGAATTCTCTCTGATTTTGTGGTTTTGTGGAATGTTTTGGGTTGGAATCTCAGTCTCTTTGGGGTTAAAACCGTTCCCCCCTCGTCCTGCCCCTGCGCTCCTTGGCCAAGGGCCCCTCCCCTTGGGGGGGGGGGGAGCTGGGGGAGGACTACAACTCCCAGCGTGCACCGCGGCATCAATGGAGGCTCCATAGGTTAGAATGGCAGCTCCCAGCGTGCACCGCGGCACCAAGGCACAGCCCATTGATTAGAACTACAGTTCCCAGCATGCACCGCGGCATCAATGGAGGCTCCATAGGTTAGAATGGCAGCTCCCAGCGTGCACCGCGGCATCAATGGCGGCTCCATAGGTTAGAATGGCAGCTCCCAGCGTGCACCGCGGCATCAATGGCGGCGCCCTTGGTTAGGACTACAACTCCCAGCGTGCACCGCGGCACCAAGGCACAGCCCATTGATTAGAACTACAGTTCCCAGCGTGCACCGCGGCATCAATGGAGGCTCCATAGGTTAGAATGGCAGCTCCCAGCGTGCACCGCGGCACCAAGGCACAGCCCATTGATTAGAACTGCAGTTCCCAGCATGCACCGCGGCAGATTGGGGGGGTGGTGTGGGGGGGGTTGAAAGTCAAAGGTTTGGTGTGATTTGAGGCAAAAGATCCCATTTTTGGGAGTTTTTGAGGGGGATTTGGTGTTAAGAAATCGGAGTCTGAGGTGCAATTTGAGAGGATTTGGGGTGAAAGCCGCGGTTTTGAGAAATTCGGGTTGGGTGACGAGGAAATTTGTGGAAAGTTAAAGTTTTTGGGGAGGGATTTGAGGTGAAAAGTCGTAGTTTTGGGGGAGAAAAAAAAATACCATGTTTTAGGGGAGTTTTGGGGGGGATGGAGAAGATTTGAGGTGAATGTTGCAATTTTTGGGGGAGGGCTGTGAGAAAATTCGTGGTCAAAGTTGCATTTTGGGGAATTTTGGAGGGGATTTAGGGTAAAAAAGTTGCATTTTTGAGGAGTTTGTGAGGGGATTTTTTTTTGGGATGAAAAGAACCAGTTTGGTGGGAGTTTGAGGGGAAATTGGAGATCTGAGGTGGAAGATGTTTGAGTGAGTTTGGGGAGAGGATTTGAGGTAAAAGTCACAGTTTTGGGGAGTTTAGGGGGATTTGAGGTAAATAGAGATTTTTTGGGGGCATTTGTGAGGGGCTTTGGGGTAAAAGAACCCCTGTTTGGTGGAGTTTGAGGGGAAGTTTGAGACTTGAGGTGAAAGTTGTGGTTTTTGAGAAGTTTGGAGTGGGTTGTGAGGAAATTTGTGGTGAAAGTTGCAGTTTTGGGGAGTTTCTGAGGGGATTTGGGGTGAAAAAAAAAAAATCACATTTTGGGGAAGTTAGGAAAATTTGAGAAGATTTGAGGTGAAAGGCGTGGTTTTTGAGAAGTTTGGGTTGGGTTATGAAGAAATCTGTGGTGAAAGTTGCAGTTTCGGGAGCTTCTGAGAGGATTTTGAGTAAAAATTGCGTTTTGGGGGTTTGTGAGGGGACTTGGGGTAAAAAAATCACATTTTGGGGGCATTTGGGTAAAAAAAAAATCACATTTTGGGGAGATTTTTGAGGGCATCTGGGGTAAACATCACATTTTGGAGGAGTTTGTGAGGAGATTTGGGGTAAAAACTGCATTTTGGGGAGTTTGTTAGGGGATTTGGGATAAAAACTGCATTTTGGGGGGATTTGGGGTAAAATAACCACATTTTGGGGAGATTTTGAGAGGATTGGGGTAAACATCACATTTTGGAGGAGTTTGTGAGCAGATTTGGGGTAAAAACTGCATTTTGGGGGAGATTGTGAGGGGATTTGGGGTAAAATAATGACATTTTGGGGGAGTTTGTTAGGGGTTTTGGGATAAAAACTGCATTTTGGGGGAGTTTGTGAGGGGATTTGGGGTAAAAACTGCATTTTGGGGGGATTTGGGGTAAAAACTGCATTTTGGAGGAGTTTTTCAGGGGATTTGGGGTAAAAACTGCATTTTGGAGGAGTTTTTCAGGGGATTTGGGCTAAAAACTGCATTTTGGGGGAGATTGTGAGGGGATTTGGGGTAAAAACTGCAATTTGGGGGAGTTTTTCAGGGGATTTGGGCTAAAAACTGCATTTTGGGGGAGATTGTGAGGGGATTTGGGGTAAAAACTGCATTTTGGGGGGATTTGGGGTAAAATAACCACATTTTGGGGAGATTTTGAGAGGATTGGGGTAAACATCACATTTTGGAGGAGTTTGTGAGCAGATTTGGGGTAAAAACTGCATTTTGGGGGAGATTGTGAGGGGATTTGGGGTAAAAAAAAACACATTTTGGGGAGATTTTGAGGGGAGCTGTAGTAAACACATTTTTGAGTAGTTTGTGAGGAGATTTGGGGTAAAAACTGCATTTTGGGGGGATTTGGGGTAAAAACTACATTTTGGAGGAGTTTTTCAGGGGATTTGGGCTAAAAACTGCATTTTGGGGGAGTTTGTGAGGGGATTAGGGGTAAAATAATCACATTTTGGGGATATTTTGAGGGGAGCTGGGGTAAACACATTTTTTGAGGAGTTTGTGAGGAGATTTGGGGTAAAAAATGCATTTTGGGGGAGTTTGTTAGGGGTTTTGGGGTAAAAACTGCATTTTTGGGGAGATTGTGAGAGGATTAGGGGTAAAAAAAAATCACATTTTGGGGAGATTTTGAGGGAATCTGGGGTAAACACATTTTGGAGGAGTTTGTGAGGAGATTTGGGGTAAAACCTGCATTTTGGAGGAGTTTGTGAGGGGATTTGGGGTAAAAACAATCACATTTTGGGGTACTTTGTGAGGGGATTTGGATCCCCCTGATCCAGTGGGAGGTGCCCGTGCCCACGGCAGGGGGTTGGAACTGGATGGGCTTTGAGGTCCCTTCCAACCCCACCCCTTCAACCCCTCAACCCACCAAGCCCCAACCCTTTGGAGGTGGCCAAGACCAGCTTGGATGACCCCGATCCAGTGGAAGGTGCCCCTTCCAACCCAACATTCCATGATTAAACCCTAAACCCCGCGACGCCCAAGGACGCAACAACCCCCGTTCTGCTGAATCACGGTTAATAAACTTTTTATTTGCCTTTTAAAAGATCTTTTCTTCTGACATTCTCAATTAATTTGCCATTAAAGTGCTGAAAGAGGGGTTGCTTTCTTTTTTTTTGGGGGGGGGGGAAATTCTTTGGCTTTTTATAAACTCCAAATAATACTCCGTAACAAAAAAAACCCGACACCAAACACCATAAAAAGCAGCCGCCGCGCGGCTTTGGGCCACAACCAAGACACGTTTCCCCCCCCCTTACGCTACAAATAACGTAACAAATATTAAAAATTAGAATAATTAATAAAGTTTGGGGGTTGGGTTTGTTTTGGGGTTTTGTTTTTTTTTTTTAGTGGCAAGAGGCAAAAGTTATGAGATCTTTTCTGCCCCCCCCCGCCCCCAACGGGGCGCGTTGACCGCCCTCTCCCTCCTTGGGGTTATTTGATACCGTCCCGTTACGCAACGCAGCCCCGGGAAACACGCGGCTTGGTTTCCCTCAAGCCCGGCGTAGGAATTCCGTGACCTCGTCTCAGTTACAAAGGGTTGGGTTGGAGCAGCTCTGCTGGGCTGGGAGGAGGAGGATGAGGAGAGAAGGAGGAGGATGAGGAGAGAAGGAGGAGGATGAGGAGAGAAGGAGGAGGATGAGGAGAGAAGGAGGAGGATGAGGAGAGAAGGAGGAGGGAAGGAGGACGACGAGGTGGAGGAGGAGGAGAAAGAGGACGAGGTGGAGGAGGAGGACGAGGAGGGAAGGAGGACGAGGAGGGAAGGAGGACGAGGAGGGAAGGAGGACAAGGAGGACGAGGAGGGAAGGAGGAGGACGAGGAGGGGAGGAGGAGGACGAGGAGGGGAGGAGGAGGACGAGGAGGGGAGGAGGAGGACGAGGAGGGGAGGAGGAGGACGAAGAGAGGAGGAGGAGGACGAAGAGAGGAGGAGGAGGAGGAAGAGAGGAGGAGGAAGAGGAAGAGAGGAGGACGAAGAGAGGAGGAGGACAGAAGGAGGACGACAGAAGGAGGACGAAGAGAAGGAGGAGGAGAGGAGGAGGACGAAGAGAAGGAGGAGGAGGAAGAGAGGAGGAGGAGGAAGAGAGGAGGAGGAGGAAGAGAGGAGGAGGAGGAAGAGAGGAGGAGGAGGAAGAGAGGAGGAGGAGGAGGAAGAGAGGAGGAGGAGGAGGAAGAGAGGAGGAGGAGGAGGAAGAGAGGAGGAGGAGGAGGAAGAGAGGAGGAGGAGGAGGAAGAGAGGAGGAGGAGGACGAAGAGAGGAGGAGGAGGACGAAGAGAGGAGGAGGAGGACGAAGAGAGGAGGAGGAGGACGAAGAGAGGAGGAGGAGGACGAAGAGAGGAGGAGGAGGACGAAGAGAGGAGGAGGAGAGGAGGAGGACGAGGACGAGGAGGGAATTTTCAAGCCCCCAAAGCCAAAACCAAAGAGATTTTGTTCTTAACGACGGAGAAAAAAAACCCAACCTCAAAATAAAACCCTTGGGGGAAAAAAAAAAATAAATCAAAACCCCACCAACCCAAAAGAAACCAATGAAAACCAAAACCAAAACCTTTCCTTTCCGTGAAGCGAACGCCGAAAAAATTCAGTAAAATGGGGGGGGGGGGGCGGGGGAAAAGAAAATATTAAAAACCCAAAAAAAGCCAAGTAAACTGGAGCTTCTCAGCGTTTTCATGCAGAAGCCAAAAGTCTGGAGCGCGGGGAAGCCGGAGGGCGAGCGCGGAGCTCCGGGCGCTTCCCGAAGAACCTCCCCCCCCGCCACCGTGGACGCCCTCGTTGAGGTTGGAAGTGGCCCAAGCTACAAAACTCTATGTACAGAGGTGAGACGGGCTCCCTATTTACACAGCACTTATGTACAGCCCCTTCTACTCCTTCTTCTTGGCCACCGTCAGCTCCACCCCCGGCAAGCGGAAGCCACCTTTGGTGCCGCTGTCGTTGCTGGAAGAGGAGGACAAGCGGGATTTTTTGGATGCCAAGGAGACGCCGCTGCCCTGCGCCTTCGCCGTCTCCTCGTCGCTTCCCGTCACCTCGTAACAACCTTTGGTTTTGGAGCCGATCCCTCCAAACGTCCCGAATTTCATTTTGCCCTGTTTGCCTTTCTCGGCCCCCGAGGGGACGTCCGGTTCCAAGGTTCCCGTGGGTGTGGAGTGGGAAGAGCGTTCGTCGCTGAAGGACGACGAGCGGTGCCGCGGCTTCTTGCTCTTGAAGAGGGAGAACTTCCCCTTGGCCGAAGGACCCTCTGCCCCGTCCAATTCGCCTTCTGCAGACCCCAGGCTGACCTTGGAACTCTTCAGGTCGCCTTTCGACCCCGAAACGGTCCCAGAAACCTCCGGGGAACCCAAGGCGCCGCTGCTCTTCCCCCCTTTCTGCTTGGAAAAGTGGAACTTGGGCATCTTGAGCTTGGATTTCTTGAGTCGCACCTCCGCGTCCTCCGGCTCGAGCTCGGCGCCTCCGGCCTGGAGGTTGGCATCGGCCGCGGGGAACTCAACGTCCACTCCCATCTCCCTGCCCTTCGCTTCGGGGTCGGAAAAGCCAAATTTAGGCATTCGCAGCTTGGGGAACGATACCTTTCCCAGGCCACATTCCGTGCTGCCTCCACTTCCGCCCTTGGGGCCAGTGACGTGAAGAGCTCCCCCGGCGACGCTCACGGCCGGGGCCGTCGCCTCCCCGGAGATGGCGGCGCCGCCTTTGATCTTCGGCCCTTTCACGTTGACGTTAAAACCTGACCCGGAGACCTTCAGCGCAGACGTGTCCAAAGCAGGAGCTTCGAGGTGAACGCCCACCCCAGGCTCCTTAAGGTCAACACGAGGGGCCTCCACGTTGACTTTTGGGCCTTTGATTTCACCAGCAACATCGACACCGCCCTGGAGGTTTGGTCCTTTCAGCTTCAGGTCAACATCCGGCAAGGAAACGCCCGGCGCCTGCACTTGGAATTTAGGCCCTTGAGCTTCTACGTTGGGTCCTTCCAACCCAACGCCAAGCCCTGAGCCCTTCAGGCCTCCTTTGACTTGAGGGCCTTCCAGACTGACGCCCACATCGGCTCCATCCACACCAGGACTGGCAACACCAAACTGGGGGAGCTTGAGGGACGGCAGCTTGATGGTGCCACCCAGAATTTCGAAGCCGGCGTCGGGCGCCTCCGCTTTGGGGGATTTCACCCCAGCAGAAACATCAAGATCTCCTTTCAACTTTGGTCCTTTCAGGTTTACATCCAAATCTGGGGCGGAAACGTCCACCGAGGGCCCTCTGAAGTCAACGCCAGGGATGCCGAGATTGAGATTTGCACCCGGGGCTTTCGCATCCAACTCCACCCGTGGGACGGAGCAGTCGATGCCTCCTTTCACGCTCAGCTCAGGTCCCTCCACATTGGGGGACTTCAACTTTGGCAGCTTCATCTTTCCACCCAAACCTCCGATGTCAATGCCCGGCGCCTCCAGGTTGACGTTTGGCCCTTCGACAGAACTCGACACATCCAGATCTCCCTTTAATTTTGGTCCTTTCAAGTTTCCATCCCACCCAGGCCCAGAGATTTGGGGCCCTTTGAGCTTCACATCGACACCTCCAAGGTTCAACCCTCCTTCCGGGGCCGAGATATCCAAGCTTCCCCCCGGCATTTCCACACCAAGACCCGTTTTCCCCACCTTGGGCACTTTCAGCTTTCCTTCGGGACCTTCCAGTTCTACTCCAGGAACGCCGACTTCACCTTTTACTTTTGGTCCTTTCACATTGAAGTCAACATCCGGCACCGGGACGGAAGGAACGTCAAGGTCAACGCCAACGCCGGGTCCTTTCAGGTCACCCTCAATTTTCACCTCCCCTACCCCAACCTCCCCACTGAACTTGGGTTTCTTCAGGCTCAGATCAGAACCTTCAACGTCCACGCTCAGACTTGGGCCTCTCGCCTCGCCTTTGACCGTTGGCGTAGAGAACTCCACGTCAGGAGCTTTGAGATCCCCCTCGAGTTTTGGAGCCTCCCCTTTGAATCTGTGCGATTTAAGATCAAATTCAACATCTGGGAAGGAGATTTTCCCAAACATGGGTTTCTTCCCTTTGGGGGACTTCACCGTAGCTTCACCTTTCACCGTCACATCCGGACCAGCCACGTTCATCTCCAGCTCAGGAGATTTCAAATTCCCCTCGAGCTCCCCACCAGCCACGTTCACATCAAACCCACCTTTCTTTCCTTTCACTTTCGGGCCGCTCATGTGAAGTTTCGGCATCTTGAACTTGCTCTTCTTCCCCTTTCCACCAACGTTGACATCGGGTGACTCCACCTCCACCTCAGGTAAATCCACTTCTACCCCCGGGACCTTGACCTCGGCCTTTGGGCTTTTCATCCCAAATCCAAACTTTGGCTTCTTGAACTTGGGAATTTTCACGTTTGCCTCTGCGCCTTCGACGCTCAGGTCAGGACATTCAACGTCAACTTCGGGGCCTTTGACTCCCAGTTCTGGGCCTTTGATGTCAATCTCAGGACCTTTCAGGTTGCCTTCCACCTTTGGGGTGGAAACGTCGAACCCTCCCTTCGTTTTGTGGCCTTTCAAGCTCAGGTCTATCTCAGGCATCGAGATTTTAGGAACGTGCATTTCTGGCATCTTCAGTTTAGGACCTTTCAGTTTTCCCTCTGGACCTTCCAAGTTCACATCTGGGACGTTGATGTCCACCTTGGGGCCTGAAAGGTCGACATCTGCCTTTGGCAGGTCCACGTCCACATCTGGACCTTCTCCTTTGAAGCCAAACTTGGGCAGTTTCATTTTAGGCATCTTCACTTTTCCCTCCAGACCATCAACATCAACTTCCGGGCCTTCAATATCTACTTTGGGGCCTTTAATAGTGACTTCAGGACCTTTCAGCCCCCCCTCAAGCTTTGGGCCATGAAGGTCAGCGTCACCTTTCGCCCTCAGTCCCTTGAGGTTGAGGTCTATGTCTGGCATGGAGATCTGGGGGGTCTTGATGTGCATTTCTGGCATTTTGATCTTGGGCCCTTTCAGTTTTCCATCGGGGCCTTCGATGTTCAAACCTGGAGCGACGACGTCCAACTCGGGGCCTTTGATGTCAACACTTGGACACTGCAGGTCCCCTTCCAGCTTCGGTGCCGAGACGTCGGCGTCACCCTTCAGCTTGGGGCCTTTCAGGTGGAAGTCAACGTCAGGCATGGAGAACTTGGGCGCCTTGAGGTGCATTTCTGGCATCTTGAATTTCGGGCCTTTGAGTTTCCCTTCGGGGCCTTCAATGGTCGCGTCAGGAAGGTCGATTTTGGGGGCTTTCACGTCGATTTGGGGTGCTTTCAAGTCACCTTCAAGCCTGGCTCCGGAAACATCGACGTCTCCTTTCAGTTGAGGCCCCTTGAGGTTGAAGTCGACATCGGGGATGGAGACCTTGGGAGCCTTCACGTGCATTTCGGGCATCGTCAGCTTGGGACCTTTGACTTTGACCTCCACATGGAGATCGGGAGCTTCAAGCTCTACGCCGGGGCCAGAGATGTCCAGTTCTCCCTTGGGAAGCTTCACATCCACATCCACCCCCTCCCCTTTGAATCCAGGCATGGAGAACTTGGGCATTTTGAATTTAGGGAGCTTGAATTTACCCTCCGGGCCATCGACGTCGACATCGGGGCCACCAAGGTCTAATTTGGGAGCGTTGATGTCAACTTCGGGACCTTTCAGTTCACATTCAACTCCTGGCATGGAGAGGTCCACATCTCCCTTGACTTTGGGGCCCTTCAGGTGGAAGTCGACGTCGGGCATCGAGATCTTGGGGGCTTTGATGTTCAAATCTGGCATCTTGAACTTGGGGCCCTTCAGCTTCCCCTCGGGGCCTTCCAGATCAACGTCAGGAAGGTCAATATCGACCTTGGGGCCTTTGATGTCAAATTCTGGGCCCTTCAGGTCACCTTCCAGCTTGGGGACGGACACGTCCACATCTCCCTTCAGTTTGGGGCCTTTCAGGTTGAGGTCGATGTCGGGCATCGAGATCTTGGGGGCCTTGATGTGCATCTCGGGCATCTTGAACTTGGGGCCCTTTATTTTCCCTTCAGGACCTTCAATCTCCAACTCAGGACCTTCAATGTCCACCTTAGGACCAGAAACATCCAGGTCTCCCTTTGGGAGGTTCACATCAACCTCTGGACCTGAACCCTTCAGCCCGGGCATCCCAAATTTGGGCATTTTGAACTTGGGCATCTTGAATTTCCCCTCTGGGCCATGAACGTCCACGTCTGGTGCCTCAATGTCCACCTTGGGGCCCTTGATGTCAAATTCTGGGCCCTTGATGTCACCCTCGAGCCTGGGGACAGAGACATCAACATCTCCCTTGACTTTGGGGCCCTTCAGGTGGAAGTCGACTTCGGGCATCGAGATCTTGGGGGCCTTGATGTTCAAATCTGGCATCTTGAACTTGGGGCCCTTCAGCTTCCCCTCGGGGCCTTCCAGCTCAACATCAGGAAGGTCAACATCAACCTTGGGGCCTTTGATGTCAAATTCTGGGCCTTTCAAGTCTCCTTCAATTTTTGGAACAGAAACATCCATGTCCCCCTTCACTTTGGGGCCTTTCAGGTTCAAATCAAAGTCAGGCATCGAGATCTTGGGGGCCTTGAAATGCATCTCAGGCATCTTGAACTTGGGGCCCTTCAGCTTCCCCTCGGGGCCTTCCAGATCAACGTCAGGAAGGTCAACATCCACTTTGGGGCCTTTGATGTCAAATTCTGGGCCCTTCAGTTCACCCTCCAGCTTGGGGACGGACACGTCCAAATCTCCCTTCAGTTTGGGGCCTTTCAGGTTGAGGTCGATGTCGGGCATCGAGATCTTGGGGGTCTTGATGTGCATCTCGGGCATCTTGAACTTGGGACCCTTTATTTTCCCTTCAGGACCTTCAATCTCCAACTCAGGACCTTCAATCTCCACCTTGGGACCAGAAACATCCAGGTCTCCCTTTGGGAGGTTGATGTCAACCTCTGGGCCTTCAGCTTTGACCCCGGGCATCCCAAACTTGGGCATTTTGAACTTGGGCATCTTGAATTTCCCCTCTGGGCCGTGAACGTCCACATCTGGTGCCTCAATGTCCACCTTGGGGCCCTTGATGTCAAATTCTGGGCCTTTCAAGTCACCCTCGATCTTGGGGACAGAGACATCAACATCTCCCTTGACTTTGGGGCCCTTCAGGTGGAAGTCGACGTCGGGCATCGAGATCTTGGGGGCCTTGATGTTCAAATCTGGCATCTTGAACTTGGGGCCCTTCAGCTTCCCCTCGGGGCCTTCCAGCTCAACGTCAGGAAGATCAACATCAATCTTGGGGCCTTTGATGTCAAATTCTGGGCCCTTCTGGTCACCCTCCAGCTTGGGGACAGAAACATCGACGTCTCCCTTCAGTTTGGGGCCTTTCAGGTTGAGGTCAATGTTGGGCATCGAGATCTTGGGGGTCTTGATGTGCATCTCGGGCATCTTGAACTTGGGGCCCTTTATTTTCCCTTCAGGACCTTCAATCTCCAACTCAGGACCTTGAATGTCCACCTTTGGACCAGAAACATCCAGGTCTCCCTTTGGGAGGTTCACATCAACCTCTGGGCCAGAACCCTTCAGCCCGGGCATCCCAAACTTGGGCATTTTGAATTTGGGCATCTTGAATTTCCCCTCTGGGCCGTGAACGTCCACGTCTGGTGCCTCAATGTCCACCTTGGGGCCCTTGATGTCAAATTCTGGGCCTTTCAAGTCACCTTCGATCTTGGGCACAGAGACATCGACATCTCCCTTGACTTTGGGGCCCTTCAGGTGGAAGTCGACGTCGGGCATCGAGATCTTGGGGGCCTTGATGTTCAAATCTGGCATCTTGAACTTGGGGCCCTTCAGCTTCCCCTCGGGGCCTTCCAGCTCAACGTCAGGAAGGTCAACATCAACCTTGGGGCCTTTGATGTCAAATTCTGGGCCCTTCAGGTCACCTTCCAGCTTGGGGACGGACACGTCCACGTCCCCCTTCACTTTGGGGCCTTTCAGGTTGAGATCGATGTCGGGCATCGAGATCTTGGGGGCCTTGATGTGCATCTCTGGCATCTTGAACTTCGGACCCTTTATTTTCCCTTCAGGACCTTCAATCTCCAACTCAGGACCTTCAATCTCCACCTTTGGACCAGAAACATCCAGGTCTCCCTTTGGGAGGTTGATGTCAACATCAGGACCTTCAGCTTTGACCCCGGGCATCCCAAACTTGGGCATTTTGAACTTGGGCATCTTGAATTTCCCCTCTGGCCCATGAACGTCCACGTCTGGTGCCTCAATGTCCACCTTGGGGCCCTTGATGTCAATCTCAGGGCCCTTGATGTCACCCTCGATCTTGGGGACAGAGACATCGACATCTCCCTTGACTTTGGGGCCCTTCAGGTGGAAGTCGACGTCGGGCATCGAGATCTTGGGGGCCTTGAAATGCATCTCAGGCATCTTGAACTTGGGGCCCTTCAGCTTCCCCTCGGGGCCTTCCAGCTCAACGTCAGGAAGGTCAACATCAACCTTGGGACCCTTGATGTCAAATTCTGGGCCCTTCAGGTCACCTTCCAGCTTGGGGATGGACACGTCCACGTCCCCCTTCACTTTGGGGCCTTTCAGGTTGAGGTCGATGTCGGGCATCGAGATCTTGGGGGCCTTGATGTGCATCTCGGGCATCTTGAACTTGGGACCCTTTACTTTCCCTTCAGGACCTTCAATCTCCAACTCAGGACCTTCAATGTCCACCTTTGGTCCTTTGATGTCAACATCTGGCACGCTCAAGTCCCCTTCGAGCTTTGGCCCTGAAAGGTCGACACCCGCGTCCCCTTTTATCTTGGGACCTTTCAAGTTGAGATCAAAATCTGGCATTGAAATATGGGGAGCCTTGATGTTCACCTCGGGCATCTTGAACTTGGGGCCCTTCAGTTTTCCTTTGGGACCTTCAATGTCAACATCAGGAAGGTCAACGCCAACTTTGGGGCCTTTCACCTGCAAATCCGCTCCGTTCAGGTCCACCTTGGGAAGGGACACGTCCACATCTCCCTTCAGTTTGGGGCCTTTCAGGTTGAGGTCGATGTCGGGCATCGAGATCTTGGGGGTCTTGATGTGCATCTCGGGCATCTTGAACTTGGGGCCCTTTATTTTCCCTTCAGGGCCTTCAATCTCCAACTCAGGACCTTCAATGTCCACCTTTGGACCAGAAACATCCAGGTCTCCCTTTGGGAGGTTGATGTCAACCTCTGGGCCTTCAGCTTTGACCCCGGGCATCCCAAACTTGGGCATTTTGAACTTGGGCATCTTGAATTTCCCCTCTGGCCCATGAACGTCCATGTCCGGTGCCTCAATGTCCACCTTGGGGCCCTTGATGTCAATCTCAGGGCCCTTGATGTCACCCTCGATCTTGGGGACAGAGATATCAACATCTCCCTTGACTTTGGGGCCCTTCAGGTGGAAGTCGACGTCGGGCATCGAGATCTTGGGGGCTTTGATGTTCAAATCTGGCATCTTGAACTTGGGGCCCTTCAGCTTCCCCTCGGGGCCTTCCAGATCAACGTCAGGAAGGTCAACATCCACTTTGGGGCCTTTGATGTCAAATTCTGGGCCCTTCAGGTCACCTTCCAGCTTGGGGACGGACACATCCACATCTCCCTTCAGTTTGGGGCCTTTCAGGTTGAGGTCGATGTCGGGCATCGAGATCTTGGGGGTCTTGATGTGCATCTCGGGCATCTTGAACTTGGGGCCCTTTATTTTCCCTTCAGGACCTTCAATCTCCAACTCAGGACCTTCAATGTCCACCTTTGGACCAGAAACATCCAGGTCTCCCTTTGGGAGGTTGATGTCAACCTCTGGGCCTTCAGCTTTGACCCCGGGCATCCCAAACTTGGGCATTTTGAACTTGGGCATCTTGAATTTCCCCTCTGGGCCGTGAACGTCCACGTCTGGTGCCTCAATGTCCACCTTGGGGCCCTTGATGTCAATCTCAGGGCCCTTGATGTCACCCTCGATCTTGGGGACAGAGACATCAATATCTCCCTTCACTTTGGGGCCCTTCAGGTGAAAGTCGACGTCGGGCATCGAGATCTTGGGGGCCTTGATGTGCATCTCGGGCATCTTGAACTTGGGGCCCTTCAGCTTCCCTTCGGGACCTTCAATCTCCACCTCTGGACCTTCAATCTCCACCTTGGGTCCAGAAACATCCAAGTTTCCTGTTGGAAGGTTCACATCAACCTCTGGACCTTCAGCCTTGACCCCGGGCATCCCAAACTTGGGCATTTTGAACTTGGGCATCTTTAGTTTCCCCTCTGGGCCGTGAACGTCCACGTCTGGTGCTTCAATGTCCACCTTGGGGCCCTTGATGTCCACCTCAGGACCTTTCAGTTCCCCTTCCAACTTGGGGCTGGAAACATCCAACTCTCCTTTCAATTTGTGCCCTTTGAGGTTGAGCTCCACATCCGGCATCGAAACTTTGGGCGTCGAAATACTCAAGAAAGGCATTTTAAACTTTGACCCTTTGGCTTTCCCTTGGATGTCCACATCTGGACCATGAACATCAACTTTGGGACCCGATATCTCCACGTCAGGTCTTTTCAGTTTCAAATCCACATCTGGGCTTTGCACTTTGGGACCCGAAAATCCAAATTTGGGGAGTTTAAACCGGGACTTTTTGCCTTTCCCTTCCAGGTCAACTTTCGGTCCCTCAATCTCAAGTTCTGGCCCTTTGATGTCCACCTTGGGACCTTTCAGCTCGCCCTCGAGTTTGGGAAGAGAAGGATCAAGGTCACCTTTCAGTTTGGGGCTTTTCAAGTTCAAGTCGATCTCCGGCATCGAGATCTTAGGAACGTTGAGTTGGATCTCTGGCTTCTTAAATTTGGGACCCTTAAGTTGTCCTTCTGGGCCTTCAATGTCAAGGTCAGGAACGTTAACGTCAACCTTTGGCCCTGAAATATCAACACTGCCTTCGGGGAGATTCAAATCAACGTCGGGGCCTTCCCCTTTCAACCCAGACAACCCAAATTTGGGCATTTTGAACTTGGGCATTTTGATTTTACCTTCTGGGCCATGAAGGTCCACGTCAGGCACCTCGATTTCCAAGCTGGGGCCTTTGATGTCCACCTCAGGACCTTTCAAGTCACCTTCCAAACTGGGGACAGAGACGTCCAGACCACCCTTTGCTTTGGGGCCTTTCAGATGAAAGTCGACGTCGGGCATCGAGATCTTGGGGGCCTTGATGTGCATCTCGGGCATCTTGAACTTGGGACCCTTCAGCTTCCCCTCAGGGCCTTCAATCTCCAACTCAGGACCTTCAACGTCCACCTTGGGACCAGAAACATCCAGGTCTCCCTTTGGGAGGTTGATGTCAACCTCTGGGCCTTCAGCTTTGACCCCGGGCATCCCAAACTTGGGCATTTTGAACTTGGGCATCTTGAATTTCCCCTCTGGGCCGTGAACATCCACATCTGGTGCCTCAATGTCCATCTTGGGGCCCTTGATGTCAATCTCAGGGCCCTTGATGTCACCCTCGATCTTGGGGACAGAGACATCAATATCTCCCTTGACTTTGGGACCCTTCAGGTGGAAGTCGACGTCGGGCATCGAGATCTTGGGGGCTTTGATGTTCAAATCTGGCATCTTGAACTTGGGGCCCTTCAGCTTCCCTTCAGGACATTCCAGTTCAACATCAGGAAGGTCAACATCGACCTTGGGGCCTTTGATGTCAAATTCTGGGCCTTTCAAGTCTCCTTCAATTTTTGGAACAGAAACATCGACGTCTCCCTTCACTTTGGGGCCTTTCAGGTTTAGGTCGATGTCGGGCATCGAGATCTTGGGGGCCTTGAAATGCATCTCAGGCATCTTGAACTTGGGGCCTTTAACCTTCCCTTCAGGACCTTCAATCTCCAACTCAGGTCCTTCAATGTCCACCTTGGGACCAGAAACATCCAGGTCTCCCTTTGGGAGGTTGATGTCAACCTCTGGGCCTTCAGCTTTGACCCCGGGCATCCCAAACTTGGGCATTTTGAACTTGGGCATCTTGAATTTCCCCTCTGGGCCGTGAACGTCCACGTCTGGTGCCTCAATGTCCACCTTGGGGCCCTTGATGTCCAATTCTGGGCCTTTCAAGTCAGCTTCCAGCTTGGGGACAGAGACATCGACATCACCCTTGACTTTGGGGCCCTTCAGGTGGAAGTCGACGTCGGGCATCGAGATCTTGGGGGCCTTGATGTTCAAATCTGGCATCTTGAACTTGGGGCCCTTCAGCTTCCCCTCGGGGCCTTCCAGCTCAACGTCAGGAAGGTCAACATCAACCTTGGGACCCTTGATGTCAAATTCTGGGCCTTTCAGGTCACCCTCGATCTTGGGGACAGAGACATCAACATCTCCTTTGACTTTGGGGCCTTTCAGATTGAGGTTGATGTCGGGCATCGAGATCTTGGGGGTCTTGATGTGCATCTCTGGCATCTTGAACTTGGGGCCCTTTATTTTCCCTTCTGGACACTCTAAATCGACCTCTGGAACCTCAATGTCCACTTTTGGACCTTCTACTGTAACTTGAGGACCTTTTAGGTCACCTTCTACCTTGGGAATGGAAACATCGATGTCACCCTTGACTTTGGGGCCTTTCAGGTTGAGGTCAAAGTCTGGCATCGAGATCTTGGGGGCCTTAAAATGCATCTCGGGCATCTTGAACTTGGGGCCCTTCAGCTTCCCCTCTGGGCCTTCCAGCTCAACATCAGGAAGGTCAACATCCACTTTGGGGCCTTTGATGTCAAATTCTGGGCCCTTCAGGTCACCCTTGATCTCGGGGACAGAGACATCCACATCTCCCTTCACGTTGGGGCCTTTCAGGTTGAGGTCGATGTCGGGCATCGAGATCTTGGGGGTCTTGATGTGCATCTCGGGCATCTTGAACTTGGGACCCTTTATTTTCCCTTCAGGACCTTCAATCTCCAACTCAGGACCTTCAATCTCCACCTTGGGACCAGAAACATCCAGGTCTCCCTTTGGGAGGTTGATGTCAACCTCTGGACCTGAACCCTTCAGCCCGGGCATCCCAAACTTGGGCATTTTGAACTTGGGCATCTTGAATTTCCCCTCTGGGCCGTGAACGTCCACGTCTGGTGCCTCAATGTCCACCTTGGGGCCCTTGATGTCAATCTCAGGGCCCTTCAGGTCACCTTCCAACTTGGGGACGGACACGTCCACGTCCCCCTTCACTTTGGGGCCTTTCAGGTTGAGGTCAAAGTCTGGCATCGAGATCTTTGGGGCCTTGAAGTGCATCTCGGGCATCTTGAACTTGGGACCCTTTAACTTTCCTTCTGGGCCATCAATGTCAGGGACTTCAATGTCTACTTTGGGTCCTTTGAGTTCCAGGTCAGGTCCTTTCAAGTCACCTTCTATTTTGGGCACAGACACATCCATTTCTCCCTTGACTTTGGGGCCCTTCAGGTGGAAGTCGACGTCGGGCATCGAGATCTTGGGGGCCTTGATGTTCAAATCTGGCATCTTGAACTTGGGGCCCTTCAGCTTCCCCTCGGGGCCTTCCAGCTCAACGTCAGGAAGGTCAACATCAACCTTGGGGCCTTTGATGTCAAATTCAGGGCCCTTCAGGTCACCTTCCAGCTTGGGGACAGAGACATCGACGTCTCCCTTCACTTTGGGGCCTTTCAGGTTGAGGTCGATGTCGGGCATCGAGATCTTGGGGGCCTTGATGTGCATCTCGGGCATCTTGAACTTGGGGCCCTTTATTTTCCCTTCAGGACCTTCAATCTCCAACTCAGGACCTTCAATGTCCACCTTTGGACCAGAAACATCCAGGTCTCCCTTTGGGAGGTTCACATCAACCTCTGGGCCAGAACCCTTCAGCCCGGGCATCCCAAACTTGGGCATTTTGAACTTGGGCATCTTGAATTTCCCCTCTGGGCCGTGAACGTCCACGTCTGGTGCCTCAATGTCCACCTTGGGGCCCTTGATGTCAAATTCTGGGCCCTTGAGTTCACCTTCCAGCTTGGGCACAGAGACATGGACATCTCCCTTGACTTTGGGGCCCTTCAGGTGGAAGTCGACGTCGGGCATCGAGATCTTGGGGGCCTTGATGTTCAAATCTGGCATCTTGAACTTGGGGCCCTTCAGCTTCCCCTCGGGGCCTTCCAGCTCAACATCAGGAAGGTCAACATCAACCTTGGGGCCTTTGATATCAAATTCTGGGCCTTTCAAGTCTCCTTCAATTTTTGGAACAGAAACATCGACGTCTCCCTTCAGTTTGGGGCCTTTCAGGTTGAGGTCGATGTCGGGCATCGAGATCTTGGGGGCCTTGAAATGCATCTCAGGCATCTTGAACTTGGGGCCCTTTATTTTCCCTTCAGGACCTTCAATCTCCAACTCAGGACCTTCAATCTCCACCTTGGGACCAGAAACATCCAGGTCTCCCTTTGGGAGGTTGATGTCAACATCAGGACCTTCAGCTTTGACCCCGGGCATCCCAAACTTGGGCATTTTGAACTTGGGCATCTTGAATTTCCCCTCTGGGCCGTGAACGTCCACATCTGGTGCCTCAATGTCCACCTTGGGGCCCTTGATGTCCAATTCTGGGCCTTTCAAGTCACCCTCGATCTTGGGGACAGAGACATCGACATCTCCCTTGACTTTGGGGCCCTTCAGGTGGAAGTCGACGTCGGGCATCGAGATCTTGGGGGCCTTGATGTTCAAATCTGGCATCTTGAACTTGGGGCCCTTCAGCTTCCCCTCGGGGCCTTCCAGCTCAACATCAGGAAGGTCAACATCAACCTTGGGGCCTTTGATGTCAAATTCTGGGCCTTTCAAGTCTCCTTCAATTTTTGGAACAGAAACATCGACGTCTCCCTTCACTTTGGGGCCTTTCAGGTTTAGGTCGATGTCGGGCATCGAGATCTTGGGGGTCTTGAAATGCATCTCAGGCATCTTGAACTTGGGGCCCTTTATTTTCCCTTCAGGACCTTCAATCTCCAACTCAGGACCTTCAATGTCCACCTTGGGACCAGAAACATCCAGGTCTCCCTTTGGGAGGTTGATGTCAACCTCTGGGCCTTCAGCTTTGACCCCGGGCATCCCAAACTTGGGCATTTTGAACTTGGGCATCTTGAATTTCCCCTCTGGGCCGTGAACATCCACATCTGGTGCCTCAATGTCCACCTTGGGGCCCTTGATGTCAATCTCAGGGCCCTTCAGGTCACCTTCCAACTTGGGGACGGACACGTCCACGTCCCCCTTCACTTTGGGGCCTTTCAGGTTGAGGTCAAAGTCTGGCATCGAGATCTTGGGGGCCTTGAAGTGCATCTCGGGCATCTTGAACTTGGGACCCTTTAACTTTCCTTCTGGGCCATCAATGTCAGGGACTTCAATGTCCACTTTTGGCCCTTTGAGTTCCAGGTCAGGTCCTTTCAAGTCACCTTCCAGCTTGGGCACAGAGACATCGACATCTCCCTTGACTTTGGGGCCCTTCAGGTGGAAGTCGACGTCGGGCATCGAGATCTTGGGGGCCTTGATGTTCAAATCTGGCATCTTGAACTTGGGGCCCTTCAGCTTCCCCTCGGGGCCTCCCAGCTCAACGTCAGGAAGGTCAATATCGACCTTGGGGCCTTTGATATCAAATTCTGGGCCTTTCAAGTCTCCTTCAATGTTTGGAACAGAAACATCGACGTCTCCCTTCACTTTGGGGCCTTTCAGGTTGAGGTCGATGTCGGGCATCGAGATCTTGGGGGCCTTGAAATGCATCTCGGGCATCTTGAACTTGGGGCCCTTTATTTTCCCTTCAGGACCTTCAATCTCCAACTCAGGACCTTCAATCTCCACCTTGGGACCAGAAACATCCAGGTCTCCCTTTGGGAGGTTCACGTCAACCTCTGGGCCAGAACCCTTCAGCCCGGGCATCCCAAACTTGGGCATTTTGAACTTGGGCATCTTGAATTTCCCCTCTGGGCCGTGAACGTCCACGTCTGGTGCCTCAATGTCCACCTTGGGGCCCTTGATGTCAAATTCTGGGCCTTTCAAATCACCCTCGATCTTGGGCACAGAGACATCCAGGTCTCCCTTGACTTTGGGGCCCTTCAGGTGGAAGTCGACGTCGGGCATCGAGATCTTGGGGGCCTTGATGTTCAAATCTGGCATCTTGAACTTGGGGCCCTTCAGCTTCCCCTCGGGGCCTTCCAGCTCAACGTCAGGAAGGTCAACATCAACCTTGGGGCCTTTGATGTCAAATTCTGGGCCTTTCAGGTCACCTTCCAGCTTGGGGACGGACACATCCACATCTCCCTTCACTTTGGGGCCTTTCAGGTTGAGGTCGATGTCGGGCATCGAGATCTTGGGGGTCTTGATGTGCATCTCGGGCATCTTGAACTTGGGACCCTTTATTTTCCCTTCAGGGCCTTCAATCTCCAACTCAGGACCTTCAATGTCCACCTTTGGACCAGAAACATCCAGGTCTCCCTTTGGGAGGTTGATGTCAACCTCTGGGCCTTCAGCTTTGACCCCGGGCATCCCAAACTTGGGCATTTTGAACTTGGGCATCTTGAATTTCCCCTCTGGGCCGTGAACGTCCACATCTGGTGCCTCAATGTCCACCTTGGGGCCCTTGATGTCCAATTCTGGGCCCTTCAGGTCACCCTCGATCTTGGGAGCCGAGACCTCAATGTCCCCTTTCATGCTGGGCCCTTTCAGGTGGAAGTCGACGTCGGGCACGGAGATCTTGGGGGCTTTGATGTTCAAATCTGGCATCTTCAACTTGGGGCCCTTCAGCTTCCCTTCGGGGCATTCCAAGTCAACATTGGGTGCCTCGAGGTCTACTTTTGGCCCCTTGATGTCTATTTCTGGCCCTTTCAAGACACCTTCAATCTTTGGAACCTCAACATCCATCTCTCCTTTCACTTTGGGTCCTTTGAGGTTCAAATCGACGTCCGGCATCGATAATTTCGGCGTTTTGATGTTCAGCTTCGGCATCTTGAACTTGGGGCCTTTCCATTTGCCTTCTGGGCCTTCAACATCCAACTCTGGCCCTTCAACACCTCCCTCTGGTCCAGAAACGTCTATGTCCCCTTTGGGCAGGTTGACCTCAACATCAGCTCCTTCCAACTTGGGGCCGGAGACATTAAAATGAGGCAATTTCATTTTGGGCATCTTCAGTTTGGCTTCCGGACACTCCAGGTTGACCTCCGGCCCCTCGACCTCTACATTTGGTGCCTTGATGTCAACATCAGGTCCTTTCAAGTCACCTTCTACCTTTGGAAGGGAAACATCCAGCTCTCCTTTCACTTTGTGTCCCTTCAGGTTCAAATCCACGTCGGGCATCGAGATCTTTGGGGTTTTGATGTTCAGCTTCGGCATCTTAAATTTGGGGCCTTTTATCTTCCCTTCTGGACATTCCAAGTCGACCTCGGGTGCGTCGACCTCCACTTTGGGACCTTCCACGTCTATTTTGGGGCCTTTTAGATCTCCAGAGGCCTTCAAACCTGAAATATCAACGTCTCCTTTCAGCGTGGGGCCCTCCAAGCTGAGGTCAACGTCTGGCACGGCCACTTTTGGTGTCTGAACGTTCAGTTCGGGCATCTTGAACTTGAGACCTTTGCCTTCTGGGCCTTTGATGTCCATGCTGGGCAGGTCAATGTCCACCTTGGGACCAGAAATGTCCACCTCACCCTTTGGAAGGGTCATGTCAACAGCAGGACCTTCTCCCTTCAAGCCAGGCACCCCAAACTTGGGCATCTTCAGCTTGGGCATCTTCAGTTGACCATGAATGTCCAAGTCCGGTGCTCCAACGTCAACCTGGGGGCCTTTGATGTCAAGTCCGGGTGCTTTCAGCTCCCCTTCCAGTTTTGGGGTGGAAACCTCCAGGTCTCCTCTCACTTTGGGGCCTTTCAGGTTCAAATCGATGTCAGGGATGGATATTTGGGGGGCCTTGACCCCCAGCGTAACCTTGGGGCCTTGGACGTCGATGTCGGGCAGGTCCATTCCCACCTTGGGGCCTTTAAGGTCAACCTGAGGTCCTTTCAAGTCTCCACCCATCTCTGGGAGAGAAGCATCTCCCTTCAGCTTGGGTCCCTTCACCTTGATGTCCACGCCCGGTGGAGACACGTTGGGTCCTTTCAAAGCACCTTCCAAGTCAACGTGAGGAGCCTTCGCGCCCATCTTTGAGCCAAGTCCTTTGACGTCACCTTCCGCTCCGGGGATGGTGGCTCCACCCTTCACCTGAGGACCTTTCAGGTGCAGGTTGACGTCCGACAGAGAGATGTGGGGGGGTTCAACCTTCTTGAAGACTGGGCCTTTCCATTCCCCTTGGAGGGCCGCGGCGGGAACGCCGACGTCCACCTCGGTTGGCGCCGCCGCTGGTCCCACCTCGCCCTTCGGGAGCACCATTTCCACCACCCCCGTGGGACCTTCTGCTGGCGACTCCGAGGTGGAGAACTTTGGGAAGGTCATGCGTGGGATTTTGACCTTTCCCTCGGCGCTGGGAACGTCGGTGGGAGAAACCGGAAGGTCCACGTTGGCTCCTTTGACGCCGGCGGCGACGACGTCCAGTTCCGGGGAGGAGACCTTCACCACATCCTCCATCCCCACGGCCACCTGGGCATTCGGGACCTTGACCGAAGGAGATGAAAGGTCAGGTCCTGCCACCTGGAGGGCTGAGGAGGTGACAGGTCCTGCCACCTGCGGGGTTTGAGCGCCGACAGCGCAACCTGGGGTCGGAAACCCAAATTTGGGCATTTTCAACGCAGGAACCTTGACCTTCCCCACATCCATCGTTGGAATTGGTGAAGAAACACCAACGCCGGGGGCTTTGGGGTCTCCCTGAAGACAAGAGGCAGAAGAACCACCGTGTGCCAACCTCCCCCCTTGGACATCTACGCCGGAAACGTCTCCTTTGCCACCCAGGTGGGACCCCTTGGCGTGCAAAGCCACCTCCAGCTTTCCCACCCGGCCGTTCGCTTCCATCCCGGGTGAGTCCGGGAAGGCCGCGCCGGAAACGTTGCCTCCTCCTGGCATCTCCACCAGAAGGGATCTTCCGGTTCCTCTACCAGCACCTTGGCTTTCCGGCAGCGGAGGTTCCACCTGACCCTTCAGGTGGACGCCCATCGCTTGCGCTCCCGACGCCGTCGTCCCGGCCTTTCCAAACCGAGCCTCGCCCAAGTGGAGATCCAACTTCTGGGTGGAAGAGTCCCCAACTCCTCCAAGAGGTGGCCCTTTGAGGTCCACGCTCTGCTCTTGGCTGCCTCTCCCAGGTAGATCCCCAGGTGCCACCTCGACGGTGGCTTCTCCTGGCCCGTGGCTTGGGATCCCCACCTGGAATTCCGGGACGCCGACGCCGTCGAGGTCTCTGGTTCCGTCTTGGCTGGAGACGTCGACCGTGTAGGCCGTCACCTTCCTGGTGACCGTTATGGTCCTGCTCTGGGTGGCCCCGCGCGCGGCCTCCGCCACCTCCTCCGACCTCAGCCGGGGTTTGATCTTGGTCGTGTAAATCCTCCGATATTCCTCGTCGTCGCCGCTCTGGGAATGGAGGGGCCGCAGGTAGCGCCGCGCTGGCTCCTCCCCCTTACCTGGCCGACCTTCTGCCTCCCCCCGGTCTCCCTCCCCCCCTCCCTGCTCCCCCTTTCCCCCCCTTTTACCCCCCAATCTGTTCCCCCCTTCTTTCTCTCCTTTCTTCCTCTCCCCCCTTCTGTCCCCTCTTTCCTCCCCCTCACCCGTCCCCCCCTTCTGTCCCCCTCACCTGTCCCCCTCTTTCCTCCCCCTCACCTGTCCCCCCCTTCTGTCCCCCTCACCTGTCCCCCTCTTTCCTCCCCCTCACCTGTCCCCCCCCCTCTGTCCCCTCTTTCCTCCCTCTCACCTGTCCCCCCCTTCTGTCCCCCTCACCTGTCCCCCTCTTTCCTCCCCCTCACCTGTCCCCCCCCCTTCTGTCCCCCTCTTTCCTCCCCCTCACCTGTCCCCCCCCTCTGTCCCCCTCTTTCCTCCCCCTCACCTGTCCCCCCCCGTCCCCTCTTTCCTCCCCCTCACCTGTCCCCCCCCTCTGTCCCCCTCTTTCCTCCCCCTCACCTGTCCCCCCCCGTCCCCTCTTTCCTCCTCCTCACCTGTCCCCCCCCTCTGTCCCCTCTTTCCTCCCCCTCACCTGTCCCCCCCCTCTGTCCCCTCTTTCCTCCCCCTCACCTGTCCCCCCCTTCTGTCCCCCTCTTTCCTCCCCCTCACCTGTCCCCCCGTTCTGTCCCCCTCTTCCTCCCCCTCACCTGTACCCCCTTTCTCCCTCCTCCTTCCCTCCCTTACCTGTCCCTCCCCTTTTTCCTCCCTCCCACCTGTCCCCCCCCTCTGTCCCCCTCTTTCCTCCCCCTCACCTGTCCCCCTCTTTCCTCCCCCTCATCTGTCCCCCCCCTCACCTGTCCCCCTCTTTCCTCCCCCTCACCTGTCCCCCCGTTCTGTCCCCCTCTTCCTCCCCCTCACCTGTACCCCCTTTCTCCCTCCTCCTTCCCTCCCTTACCTGTCCCTCCCCTTTTTCCTCCCCCCCACCTGTCCCCCCTTACCTGTCCCCCACCCACCTTTCCTCTCACCTGTCCCCCCTTTTCCCCCCCACAGCTTTCCCCTCACTTGTCCCCCCCTTCCCCACCTCCTTTCCCCCCTTACCTGTTCCCCCCACCTGTTCCCCCCCCGTCCCCCCCACACTTTTCCCCCCCTTCCCCCCTCCTTTCCCCCCCACCTGTCCCCCCCCCCTTTTTCCCCCCCACCTGTCCCCCCCTTCCGTCCCCACCTTTCCCCCCCCCCTTCCCCCCCACCTTTCCCCCCCTTCCCCCCCCACCTTTCCCCCCCCACCTTTCCCCCCCTTCCCCCCCCACCTTTCCCCCCCCACCTTTCCCCCCCTTCCCCTCACACCTTTCCCCTCACCTGTCCCCCCCCCCTTTCCCCTCACCTGTCCCCCCCCCCTTTCCCCCCACCTGTCCCCCCCCCTTTCCCCCCTTACCTGTCCCCCCCCTCCTCCCCTGTCCCCCCCTTTCCTCCCCTTTCCCCTCCCCTGTCCCCCACCCACCTTTCCCCCACCCACTTTTCCCCCCTCCTTTCCCCCCCACCCCCCTTTCCCCCCCCCACTTTCCCCTCCCCTGTCCCCCACCCACCTTTCCCCCCCACACCTTTCCCCCCTCCTTTCCCCCCCACCCCCTTTCCCCCCCTCCTTTCCCCTCACCTGTCCCCCCCACTTTCCTTTCACCTGTCCCCCACCCACCTTTCCCCCCCACACCTTTCCCCCCTCCTTTCC
>JAUMJJ010000686.1:0-49320 GCA_033556795.1 Tapera naevia | reverse complement strand
AAACTGAGTTCATTTTCTCAAAAATACTACTATTCCATCCAAAATGGGTTCATTTTCCCCAAAATCGGGTTTCCTCCTCGAAAACTGGGTTTATTTCCCTCAAAATCAGGTTTTTCCCCCGAAACTGGATTCGTTTTCCCCAAAATTGGATTTATACCCCGAAACTGGGTTAAGTTTCAATCAAATCGCCATTTTTACCCCCCAAACTTCTTTCATTTTCCCAAAAGTCGGGGTTTTCCCCCAAAATGAGTTCATTTTTTTTCCATAATCGGGTTTTCCCACCCGAACTGGGTTCATTTTCCCGAAAATCAGTTTTTTCCCCCGAAATGGGTTCATTTCCCCAAAAATCGGATTTTTCCTCCCCAAACTGGGTTCATTTTCACCAAAAGCGAGTGTCTCCACAAAACTGGGTTTATGTTCCCCAAAATCTGGGTTTTTTCCCCCAAACTGGCTTCATTTTCCCCAAAATTGGGTTTATTCCCCCCAAACTGGATTCATTTCCCCTAAATTTGGGTTTTCCCAAAAAAATGGGTTCATTTTCCTCTAAATTGGGGGTTTTCCCTCAAAATGGGTTCATTTTCCCCATTACTCATTTTTTCCCCTGCGAACTGGAATGATTTTCCCCAAAAAAGTTTTTTTTCTCCCTAAACTGGGTTGCTTTTCCCCAAAATCGTTTTTCTTCTGCCCATACTGGGTTAATTTTCCACAAAATCAGGTTTTTCCACGCAAATTGTGTTCATTTTCCCCCCAAATCGTTTTTTTTCCCCAAACTGGGTTCATTTCCCTTAAATTAGGTTTTTCCTCACAAACTGGGTTCATTTTCCCCAAAATCGAGTTTTCCCCCCCAAACTGGGTTAATTTTCCTCAAAATCGTTTTTTCCCCCAAAACGTGTTCGTTTCCCCTAAAATGGTGTTTTTTTCCCACCAAACTGCGTTAATTTCCCCTAAAATTGTGGGTTTTCCCCCAAACTGGGTTCTTTTTCCCCAAATCGAGTTTTTGCACCCCAAACTGAGTCCATTTTCCCCAAAATCATCTTTATCCCCCTAAACTGGGTTAATTTTACCTCAAATCGGGTTTTTTTCCCCAAACTGCATTTATTTTCCCCGAAATCTGGTCGTCCCCCCCAAACTGGGTTCATTTTCCACAAAATCCTCCCCCCCCCCCAAAACTGAGGGTTATTTTCCCGAAAGCGGGTTTTTCCCCAAAAAAAATGGGTTCATTTTCCCCAAAATCAGTTGTTTTTTTCTCCCAAATCTGTGTTCATTTCCTGCAAAATTTTGGGAAAATGAACCCAGTTTGGGAGAAAAACCCGATTTTGGGGAAAATTAATCCAGTTTGCGTCAAAAAAATGGATAATGGGGAAAATGAACCCAGTTTTGGGGGAAAAGATGGGATTTTGGTGGGAAAATGAACCCTGTTTGGAGAGAATAAAAACCCGATTTCGGGGAAAATGAATCCAGTTTCGGGGAAAAACCCCGATTTTAGGGGAAATGAAACCAGTTTGGTGGGAGAAAAATACGATTTGAGAGAAGATGAAGCCAGTTTTGGGGGAAAACCCCGATTTGAGGAAAACTGAACCCAGTTTCGGTGTATAAATCCGATTTTGGGGAAAATGAATCCAATTTCAGGGGGAAAAACTGATTCTGGGGGAAATAAACCCAGTTTTCGAGGAGGGTTTCCTATTTTGGGGAAAATGAACCCTTTTTGCGTGGAAAAATAGGAATTTGGAGAAAATGAACTCAGTTTGGGGGAAGAAAACCCGATTTGAGATTAAATGAAGCCAGTTTGGGGAATAAAACCCCGATTTTGGGAAAAATTAATCCAGTTTAAGGGAGAAAACCCGATTTTGGGCAAAATGAACCAAGTTTGGTGGGAAAATTCTTATTTTGGGGAGAATGAAAGCAGTTTGGGGGGAAAAAAAACCTGATTTGAGGGAAAATGAATACCATTTTAGGGGTAAAAGCCGATTTTTGGGGAAAATGAACCTACTTGGGGGGGGAAATCCTCGATTTTGGGGAAAATGAACCCAGTTTAAGGGACAAAACCCGATTTTGGGCAAAATGAAACCAGTTTGTGGAGGAAAAAACTTATTTTGGGGGAAATTAAACTAGTTTGGGTGGAAAAACGCGATTATGGAAAAGAAATGAACCCAGATTGGGTTTTTCCCCTAAAATGAGTTCGTTTTTTTCCCATAATCGAGTTTTCCCACCCGAACTGGGTTCGTTTTCCACAAAATCAGGTTTTTCCTCCCCAAACTGGGTTCATTTTTGCCAAAATCGTGTTTTTCCATGAAACTGGGTTCATTTTCCCTAAAATCGGGTGTCTCCCCCCAAACTGGGTTCATTTTCCCGAAAATCGGGTTAACTCCTCAAAAACTGGGTTTATTTCCCCCATAATCAGGTTTTTTTCTCCAAAATGGGTTCATTTCCACAAAATCAAGTTTTTCCTCCCCAAACTGGGTTCATTTTCTCAAAAATCCTACTATTCCATGCAAAATGGGTTCATTTTCCCCAAAATCGGGTTTCCTCCTCGAAAACTGGGTTTATTTCCCTCAAAATCAGGTTTTTCTCCCGAAACTGGATTCGTTTTCCCAAAATTGGATTTATACCCCGAAACTGGGTTAAGTTTCACTCAAATCGCCATTTTTACCCCCCAAACTTCTTTCATTTTCCCAAAAGTCGGGGTTTTCCCCCAAAATGAGTTCATTTTTTTTTCCATAATCGAGTTTTTCCACCCGAACTGGGTTCATTTTCCCGAAAATCAGGTTTTTCCCCCGAAATGGGTTCATTTCCCCCAAAATCGGATTTTTCTTCCCCAAACTGGGTTCATTTTCCCCAAAAGTGAGTTTCCCCGAAACTGGGTTCATGTTCTATAAAATCTGTTTTTTTCACCCAAAACTGACTTAATTTTCCTTAAAATTGTGTTTATTCCCCCCAAACTGGATTAATTTCCCCCAAAATCGGGTTTTTGCACCCCAAACTGGACCCATTTTCTCCAAAATCGTCTTTACACCCCTGAACTGCGTTAATTTTCCCCAAAACCAGGGTTTTCCCCACAAACTGGGTTCAATATCTCTCAAATTGGGATTTTCTCCCCCAAACTGAGTTCATTTTCTCAAAATACTACTATTCCATCCAAAATGGGTTCATTTTCCCCAAAATCGGGTTTCCTCCTCGAAAACTGGGTTTATTTCCCTCAAAATCAGGTTTTTCCCCCGAAACTGGATTCGTTTTCCCCAAAATTGGATTTATACCCGAAACTGGGTTAAGTTTCAATCAAATCGCCATTTTTACCCCCCAAACTTCTTTCATTTTCCCAAAAGTCGGGGTTTTCCCCCAAAATGAGTTCATTTTTTTTCCATAATCGGGTTTTCCCACCCGAACTGGGTTCATTTTCCCGAAAATCAGTTTTTTCCCCCGAAATGGGTTCATTTCCCCAAAAATCGGATTTTTCCTCCCCAAACTGGGTTCATTTTCACCAAAAGCGAGTGTCTCCACAAAACTGGGTTTATGTTCCCCAAAATCTGGGTTTTTTCCCCCAAACTGGCTTCATTTTCCCCAAAATTGGGTTTATTCCCCCCAAACTGGATTCATTTCCCCTAAATTTGGGTTTTCCCAAAAAAAATGGGTTCATTTTCCTCTAAATTGGGGGTTTTCCCTCAAAATGGGTTCATTTTCCCCATTACTCATTTTTTCCCCTGCGAACTGGAATGATTTTCCCCAAAAAAGTTTTTTTTCTCCCTAAACTGGGTTGCTTTTCCCCAAAATCGTTTTTCTTCTGCCCATACTGGGTTAATTTTCCACAAAATCAGGTTTTTCCACGCAAATTGTGTTCATTTTCCCCCCAAATCGTTTTTTTTTCCCCAAACTGGGTTCATTTCCCTTAAATTAGGTTTTTCCTCACAAACTGGGTTCATTTTCCCCAAAATCGAGTTTTCCCCCCCAAACTGGGTTAATTTTCCTCAAAATCGTTTTTTCCCCCAAAACGTGTTCGTTTCCCCTAAAATGGTGTTTTTTTCCCACCAAACTGCGTTAATTTCCCCTAAAATTGTGGGTTTTCCCCCAAACTGGGTTCTTTTTCCCCCAAATCGGGTTTTTGCACCCCAAACTGAGTCCATTTTCCCCAAAATCATCTTTATCCCCCTAAACTGGGTTAATTTTACCTCAAATCGGGTTTTTTTCCCCAAACTGCATTTATTTTCCCCGAAATCTGGTCGTCCCCCCCAAACTGGGTTCATTTTCCACAAAATCCTCCCCCCCCCCCAAAACTGAGGGTTATTTTCCCGAAAGCGGGTTTTTCCCCAAAAAAAATGGGTTCATTTTCCCCAAAATCAGTTGTTTTTTTCTCCCAAATCTGTGTTCATTTCCTGCAAAATTTTGGGAAAATGAACCCAGTTTGGGAGAAAAACCCGATTTTGGGGAAAATTAATCCAGTTTGCGTCAAAAAAATGGATAATGGGGAAAATGAACCCAGTTTTGGGGGAAAAGATGGGATTTTGGTGGGAAAATGAACCCTGTTTGGAGAGAATAAAAACCCGATTTCGGGGAAAATGAATCCAGTTTCGGGGAAAAACCCCGATTTTAGGGGAAATGAAACCAGTTTGGTGGGAGAAAAATACGATTTGAGAGAAGATGAAGCCAGTTTTGGGGGAAAACCCCGATTTGAGGAAAACTGAACCCAGTTTCGGTGTATAAATCCGATTTTGGGGAAAATGAATCCAATTTCAGGGGAAAAACTGATTCTGGGGGAAATAAACCCAGTTTTCGAGGAGGGTTTCCTATTTTGGGGAAAATGAACCCTTTTTGCGTGGAAAAATAGGAATTTGGAGAAAATGAACTCAGTTTGGGGGAAGAAAACCCGATTTGAGATAAAATGAAGCCAGTTTGGGGGAATAAAACCCCGATTTTGGGAAAAATTAATCCAGTTTAAGGGAGAAAACCCGATTTTGGGCAAAATGAACCAAGTTTGGTGGGAAAATTCTTATTTTGGGGAGAATGAAAGCAGTTTGGGGGAAAAAAAACCTGATTTGAGGGAAAATGAATAAAATTTTAGGGGTAAAAGCCGATTTTTGGGAAAATGAACCTACTTGGGGGGGAAATCCTCGATTTTGGGGAAAATGAACCCAGTTTAAGGGACAAAACCCGATTTTGGGCAAAATGAAACCAGTTTGTGGAGGAAAAAACTTATTTTGGGGGAAATTAAACTAGTTTGGGTGGAAAAACGCGATTATGGAAAAGAAATGAACCCAGATTGGGTTTTTCCCCTAAAATGAGTTCGTTTTTTTCCCATAATCGAGTTTTCCCACCCGAACTGGGTTCGTTTTCCACAAAATCAGGTTTTTCCTCCCCAAACTGGGTTCATTTTTGCCAAAATCGTGTTTTTCCATGAAACTGGGTTCATTTTCCCTAAAATCGGGTGTCTCCCCCCAAACTGGGTTCATTTTCCCGAAAATCGGGTTAACTCCTCAAAAACTGGGTTTATTTCCCCCATAATCAGGTTTTTTTCTCCAAAATGGGTTCATTTCCACAAAATCAAGTTTTTCCTCCCCAAACTGGGTTCATTTTCTCAAAAATCCTACTATTCCATGCAAAATGGGTTCATTTTCCCCAAAATCGGGTTTCCTCCTCGAAAACTGGGTTTATTTCCCTCAAAATCAGGTTTTTCTCCCGAAACTGGATTCGTTTTCCCCAAAATTGGATTTATACCCCGAAACTGGGTTAAGTTTCACTCAAATCGCCATTTTTACCCCCCAAACTTCTTTCATTTTCCCAAAAGTCGGGTTTTCCCCCAAAATGAGTTCATTTTTTTTTCCATAATCGAGTTTTTCCACCCGAACTGGGTTCATTTTCCCGAAAATCAGGTTTTTCCCCCGAAATGGGTTCATTTCCCCCAAAATCGGATTTTTCTTCCCCAAACTGGGTTCATTTTCCCCAAAAGTGAGTTTCCCCGAAACTGGGTTCATGTTCTATAAAATCTGTTTTTTTTCACCCAAAACTGACTTAATTTTCCTTAAAATTGTGTTTATTCCCCCCAAACTGGATTAATTTCCCCCAAAATCGGGTTTTTGCACCCCAAACTGGACCCATTTTCTCCAAAATCGTCTTTACACCCCTGAACTGCGTTAATTTTCCCCAAAACCAGGGTTTTCCCCACAAACTGGGTTCAATTTCTCTCAAATTGGGATTTTCTCCCCCAAACTGAGTTCATTTTCTCAAAAATACTACTATTCCATCCAAAATGGGTTCATTTTCCCCAAAATCGGGTTTCCTCCTCGAAAACTGGGTTTATTTCCCTCAAATCAGGTTTTTCCCCCGAAACTGGATTCGTTTTCCCCAAAATTGGATTTATACCCCGAAACTGGGTTAAGTTTCAATCAAATCGCCATTTTTACCCCCCAAACTTCTTTCATTTTCCCAAAAGTCGGGGTTTTCCCCCAAAATGAGTTCATTTTTTTTCCATAATCGGGTTTTCCCACCCGAACTGGGTTCATTTTCCCGAAAATCAGTTTTTTCCCCCGAAATGGGTTCATTTCCCCAAAAATCGGATTTTTCCTCCCCAAACTGGGTTCATTTTCACCAAAAGCGAGTGTCTCCACAAAACTGGGTTTATGTTCCCCAAAATCTGGGTTTTTTCCCCCAAACTGGCTTCATTTTCCCCAAAATTGGGTTTATTCCCCCCAAACTGGATTCATTTCCCCTAAATTTGGGTTTTCCCAAAAAAAATGGGTTCATTTTCCTCTAAATTGGGGGTTTTCCCTCAAAATGGGTTCATTTTCCCCATTACTCATTTTTTCCCCTGCGAACTGGAATGATTTTCCCCAAAAAAGTTTTTTTTCTCCCTAAACTGGGTTGCTTTTCCCCAAAATCGTTTTTCTTCTGCCCATACTGGGTTAATTTTCCACAAAATCAGGTTTTTCCACGCAAATTGTGTTCATTTTCCCCCCAAATCGTTTTTTTTCCCCAAACTGGGTTCATTTCCCTTAAATTAGGTTTTTCCTCACAAACTGGGTTCATTTTCCCCAAAATCGAGTTTTCCCCCCCAAACTGGGTTAATTTTCCTCAAAATCGTTTTTTCCCCCAAAACGTGTTCGTTTCCCCTAAAATGGTGTTTTTTTCCCACCAAACTGCGTTAATTTCCCCTAAAATTGTGGGTTTTCCCCCAAACTGGGTTCTTTTTCCCCCAAATCGGGTTTTTGCACCCCAAACTGAGTCCATTTTCCCCAAAATCATCTTTATCCCCCTAAACTGGGTTAATTTTACCTCAAATCGGGTTTTTTTCCCCAAACTGCATTTATTTTCCCCGAAATCTGGTCGTCCCCCCCAAACTGGGTTCATTTTCCACAAAATCCTCCCCCCCCCCCAAAACTGAGGGTTATTTTCCCGAAAGCGGGTTTTTCCCCAAAAAAAATGGGTTCATTTTCCCCAAAATCAGTTGTTTTTTTCTCCCAAATCTGTGTTCATTTCCTGCAAAATTTTGGGAAAATGAACCCAGTTTGGGAGAAAAACCCGATTTTGGGGAAAATTAATCCAGTTTGCGTCAAAAAAATGGATAATGGGGAAAATGAACCCAGTTTTGGGGGAAAAGATGGGATTTTGGTGGGAAAATGAACCCTGTTTGGAGAGAATAAAAACCGATTTCGGGGAAAATGAATCCAGTTTCGGGGAAAAACCCCGATTTTAGGGGAAATGAAACCAGTTTGGTGGGAGAAAAATACGATTTGAGAGAAGATGAAGCCAGTTTTGGGGGAAAACCCCGATTTGAGGAAACTGAACCCAGTTTCGGTGTATAAATCCGATTTTGGGGAAAATGAATCCAATTTCAGGGGGAAAAACTGATTCTGGGGGAAATAAACCCAGTTTTCGAGGAGGGTTTCCTATTTTGGGGAAAATGAACCCTTTTTGCGTGGAAAAATAGGAATTTGGAGAAAATGAACTCAGTTTGGGGGAAGAAAACCCGATTTGAGATAAAATGAAGCCAGTTTGGGGGAATAAAACCCCGATTTTGGGAAAAATTAATCCAGTTTAAGGGAGAAAACCCGATTTTGGGCAAAATGAACCAAGTTTGGTGGGAAAATTCTTATTTTGGGGAGAATGAAAGCAGTTTGGGGGGAAAAAAAAACCTGATTTGAGGGAAAATGAATACCATTTTAGGGGTAAAAGCCGATTTTTGGGGAAAATGAACCTACTTGGGGGGGGAAATCCTCGATTTTGGGGAAAATGAACCCAGTTTAAGGGACAAAACCCGATTTTGGGCAAAATGAAACCAGTTTGTGGAGGAAAAAACTTATTTTGGGGGAAATTAAACTAGTTTGGGTGGAAAAACGCGATTATGGAAAAGAAATGAACCCAGATTGGGTTTTTCCCCTAAAATGAGTTCGTTTTTTTCCCATAATCGAGTTTTCCCACCCGAACTGGGTTCGTTTTCCACAAAATCAGGTTTTTCCTCCCCAAACTGGGTTCATTTTTGCCAAAATCGTGTTTTTCCATGAAACTGGGTTCATTTTCCCTAAAATCGGGTGTCTCCCCCCAAACTGGGTTCATTTTCCCGAAAATCGGGTTAACTCCTCAAAAACTGGGTTTATTTCCCCCATAATCAGGTTTTTTTCTCCAAAATGGGTTCATTTCCACAAAATCAAGTTTTTCCTCCCCAAACTGGGTTCATTTTCTCAAAAATCCTACTATTCCATGCAAAATGGGTTCATTTTCCCCAAAATCGGGTTTCCTCCTCGAAAACTGGGTTTATTTCCCTCAAAATCAGGTTTTTCTCCCGAAACTGGATTCGTTTTCCCCAAAATTGGATTTATACCCCGAAACTGGGTTAAGTTTCACTCAAATCGCCATTTTTACCCCCCAAACTTCTTTCATTTTCCCAAAAGTCGGGGTTTTCCCCCAAAATGAGTTCATTTTTTTTTCCATAATCGAGTTTTTCCACCCGAACTGGGTTCATTTTCCCGAAAATCAGGTTTTTCCCCCGAAATGGGTTCATTTCCCCCAAAATCGGATTTTTCTTCCCCAAACTGGGTTCATTTTCCCCAAAAGTGAGTTTCCCCGAAACTGGGTTCATGTTCTATAAAATCTGTTTTTTTCACCCAAAACTGACTTAATTTTCCTTAAAATTGTGTTTATTCCCCCCAAACTGGATTAATTTCCCCCAAAATCGGGTTTTTGCACCCCAAACTGGACCCATTTTCTCCAAAATCGTCTTTACACCCCTGAACTGCGTTAATTTTCCCCAAAACCAGGGTTTTCCCCACAAACTGGGTTCAATTTCTCTCAAATTGGGATTTTCTCCCCCAAACTGAGTTCATTTTCTCAAAAATACTACTATTCCATCCAAAATGGGTTCATTTTCCCCAAAATCGGGTTTCCTCCTCGAAAACTGGGTTTATTTCCCTCAAAATCAGGTTTTTCCCCCGAAACTGGATTCGTTTTCCCCAAAATTGGATTTATACCCCGAAACTGGGTTAAGTTTCAATCAAATCGCCATTTTTACCCCCCAAACTTCTTTCATTTTCCCAAAAGTCGGGGTTTTCCCCCAAAATGAGTTCATTTTTTTTCCATAATCGGGTTTTCCACCCGAACTGGGTTCATTTTCCCGAAAATCAGTTTTTTCCCCCGAAATGGGTTCATTTCCCCAAAAATCGGATTTTTCCTCCCCAAACTGGGTTCATTTTCACCAAAAGCGAGTGTCTCCACAAAACTGGGTTTATGTTCCCCAAAATCTGGGTTTTTTCCCCCAAACTGGCTTCATTTTCCCCAAAATTGGGTTTATTCCCCCCAAACTGGATTCATTTCCCCTAAATTTGGGTTTTCCCAAAAAAAATGGGTTCATTTTCCTCTAAATTGGGGGTTTTCCCTCAAAATGGGTTCATTTTCCCCATTACTCATTTTTTCCCCTGCGAACTGGAATGATTTTCCCCAAAAAAGTTTTTTTTCTCCCTAAACTGGGTTGCTTTTCCCCAAAATCGTTTTTCTTCTGCCCATACTGGGTTAATTTTCCACAAAATCAGGTTTTTCCACGCAAATTGTGTTCATTTTCCCCCCAAATCGTTTTTTTTCCCCAAACTGGGTTCATTTCCCTTAAATTAGGTTTTTCCTCACAAACTGGGTTCATTTTCCCCAAAATCGAGTTTTCCCCCCCAAACTGGGTTAATTTTCCTCAAAATCGTTTTTTCCCCCAAAACGTGTTCGTTTCCCCTAAAATGGTGTTTTTTTCCCACCAAACTGCGTTAATTTCCCCTAAAATTGTGGGTTTTCCCCCAAACTGGGTTCTTTTTCCCCCAAATCGGGTTTTTGCACCCCAAACTGAGTCCATTTTCCCCAAAATCATCTTTATCCCCCTAAACTGGGTTAATTTTACCTCAAATCGGGTTTTTTTCCCCAAACTGCATTTATTTTCCCCGAAATCTGGTCGTCCCCCCCAAACTGGGTTCATTTTCCACAAAATCCTCCCCCCCCCCCCAAAACTGAGGGTTATTTTCCCGAAAGCGGGTTTTTCCCCAAAAAAAATGGGTTCATTTTCCCCAAAATCAGTTGTTTTTTTCTCCCAAATCTGTGTTCATTTCCTGCAAAATTTTGGGAAAATGAACCCAGTTTGGGAGAAAAACCCGATTTTGGGGAAAATTAATCCAGTTTGCGTCAAAAAAATGGATAATGGGGAAAATGAACCCAGTTTTGGGGGAAAAGATGGGATTTTGGTGGGAAAATGAACCCTGTTTGGAGAGAATAAAAACCCGATTTCGGGGAAAATGAATCCAGTTTCGGGGAAAAACCCCGATTTTAGGGGAAATGAAACCAGTTTGGTGGGAGAAAAATACGATTTGAGAGAAGATGAAGCCAGTTTTGGGGGAAAACCCCGATTTGAGGAAAACTGAACCCAGTTTCGGTGTATAAATCCGATTTTGGGGAAAATGAATCCAATTTCAGGGGGAAAAACTGATTCTGGGGGAAATAAACCCAGTTTTCGAGGAGGGTTTCCTATTTTGGGGAAAATGAACCCTTTTTGCGTGGAAAAATAGGAATTTGGAGAAAATGAACTCAGTTTGGGGGAAGAAAACCCGATTTGAGATAAAATGAAGCCAGTTTGGGGGAATAAAACCCCGATTTTGGGAAAAATTAATCCAGTTTAAGGGAGAAAACCCGATTTTGGGCAAAATGAACCAAGTTTGGTGGGAAAATTCTTATTTTGGGGAGAATGAAAGCAGTTTGGGGGGAAAAAAAACCTGATTTGAGGGAAAATGAATACCATTTTAGGGGTAAAAGCCGATTTTGGGGGAAAATGAACCTACTTGGGGGGGGAAATCCTCGATTTTGGGGAAAATGAACCCAGTTTAAGGGACAAAACCCGATTTTGGGCAAAATGAAACCAGTTTGTGGAGGAAAAAACTTATTTTGGGGGAAATTAAACTAGTTTGGGTGGAAAAACGCGATTATGGAAAAGAAATGAACCCAGATTGGGTTTTTCCCCCTAAAATGAGTTCGTTTTTTTCCCATAATCGAGTTTTCCCACCCGAACTGGGTTCGTTTTCCACAAAATCAGGTTTTTCCTCCCCAAACTGGGTTCATTTTTGCCAAAATCGTGTTTTTCCATGAAACTGGGTTCATTTTCCCTAAAATCGGGTGTCTCCCCCCAAACTGGGTTCATTTTCCCGAAAATCGGGTTAACTCCTCAAAAACTGGGTTTATTTCCCCATAATCAGGTTTTTTTCTCCAAAATGGGTTCATTTCCACAAAATCAAGTTTTTCCTCCCCAAACTGGGTTCATTTTCTCAAAAATCCTACTATTCCATGCAAAATGGGTTCATTTTCCCCAAAATCGGGTTTCCTCCTCGAAAACTGGGTTTATTTCCCTCAAAATCAGGTTTTTCTCCCGAAACTGGATTCGTTTTCCCCAAAATTGGATTTATACCCCGAAACTGGGTTAAGTTTCACTCAAATCGCCATTTTTACCCCCCAAACTTCTTTCATTTTCCCAAAAGTCGGGGTTTTCCCCCAAAATGAGTTCATTTTTTTTCCATAATCGGGTTTTCCCACCCGAACTGGGTTCACTTTCCCGAAAATCAGTTTTTTCCCCCGAAATGGGTTCATTTCCCCAAAAATCGGATTTTTCCTCCCCAAACTGGGTTCATTTTCACCAAAAGCGAGTGTCTCCACAAAACTGGTTTATGTTCCCTAAAATCTGTATTTTTGCACCCAAACTGGCTTCATTTTCCCCAAAATTGGGTTTATTCCCCCCAAACTGGATTCATTTCCCCTAAATTTGGGTTTTCCCAAAAAAAATGGGTTCATTTTCCTCTAAATTGGGGGTTTTCCCTCAAAATGGGTTCATTTTCCCCATTACTCATTTTTTCCCCTGCGAACTGGAATGATTTTCCCCAAAAAAGTTTTTTTTCTCCCTAAACTGGGTTGCTTTTCCCCAAAATCGTTTTTTTTCCGCCCATACTGGGTTAATTTTCCACAAAATCAGGTTTTTCCACACAAATTGTGTTCATTTTCCCCCAAAATCGTTTTTTTTCCCCAAACTGGGTTCATTTCCCTTAAATTGGGTTTTTCCTCACAAACTGGGTTCATTTTCCCCAAAATCGAGTTTTCCCCCCCAAACTGGGTTAATTTTCCTCAAAATCGTTTTTTCCCCCAAAACGTGTTCGTTTCCCCTAAAATGGTGTTTTTTTCCCACCAAACTGCGTTAATTTCCCCTAAAATTGTGGGTTTTCCCCCAAACTGGGTTCTTTTTCCCCCAAATCGGGTTTTTGCACCCCAAACTGAGTCCATTTTCTCCCAAATCATCTTTATCCCCCTAAACTGGGTTAATTTTCCCTCAAATCGGGGCTTTTTCCCCAAACTGCATTTATTTTCCCCGAAATCTGGTCGTCCCTTCCCAAACTGGGTTCATTTTCCACAAAATCCCCCCCCCCCCCCCAAAACTGAGGGTTATTTTCCCGAAAGCGGGTTTTTCCCCCAAAAAACTGGGTTCATTTTCCCCAAAATCAGGGTTTTTTTTCTCCCAAAACTGTGTTCATTTCCTGCAAAATTTTGGGAAAATGAACCCAGTTTGGGAGAAAAACCCGATTTTGGGGAAAATTAATCCAGTTTGCGTCAAAAAAATGGATAATGGGGAAAATGAACCCAGTTTTGGGGGAAAAGATGGGATTTTGGTGGGAAAATGAACCCTGTTTGGAGAGAATAAAAACCCGATTTCGGGGAAAATGAATCCAGTTTCGGGGAAAAACCCCGATTTTAGGGGAAATGAAACCAGTTTGGTGGGAGAAAAATACGATTTGAGAGAAGATGAAGCCAGTTTTGGGGGAAAACCCCGATTTGAGGAAAACTGAACCCAGTTTCGGGGTATAAATCCGATTTTGGGGAAAATGAATCCAATTTCAGGGGGAAAAACTGATTCTGGGGGAAATAAACCCAGTTTTCGAGGAGGGTTTCCTATTTTGGGGAAAATGAACCCTTTTTGCGTGGAAAAATAGGAATTTGGAGAAAATGAACTCAGTTTGGGGAAGAAAACCCGATTTGAGATAAAATGAAGCCAGTTTGGGGGAATAAAACCCCGATTTTGGGAAAAATTAATCCAGTTTAAGGGAGAAAACCCGATTTTGGGCAAAATGAACCAAGTTTGGTGGGAAAATTCTTATTTTGGGGAGAATGAAAGCAGTTTGGGGGAAAAAAAACCTGATTTGAGGGAAAATGAATGCCATTTTAGGGGTAAAAGCCGATATTTGGGGAAAATGAACCTACTTGGGGGGGGGGAAATCCTCGATTTTGGGGAAAATGAACCCAGTTTAAGGGACAAAACCCGATTTTGGGCAAAATGAAACCAGTTTGTGGAGGAAAAAACTTATTTTGGGGGAAATTAAACTAGTTTGGGTGGAAAAACGCGATTATGGAAAAGAAATGAACCCAGATTGGGTTTTTCCCCTAAAATGAGTTCGTTTTTTTCCCATAATCGAGTTTTCCCACCCGAACTGGGTTCGTTTTCCACAAAATCAGGTTTTTCCTCCCCAAACTGGGTTCATTTTTGCCAAAATCGTGTTTTTCCATGAAACTGGGTTCATTTTCCCTAAAATCGGGTGTCTCCCCCCAAACTGGGTTCATTTTCCCGAAAATCGGGTTAACTCCTCAAAAACTGGGTTTATTTCCCCCATAATCAGGTTTTTTTCTCCAAAATGGGTTCATTTCCACAAAATCAAGTTTTTCCTCCCCAAACTGGGTTCATTTTCCCCAAAATCAGGTTTTTTTCCCCCCAAACTGGCTTCATTTTCTCTCAAATTGGGAATTTTCCCCCAAACTGAGTTCATTTTCTCAAAAATCCTACTATTCCATGCAAAATGGGTTCATTTTCCCCAAAATCGGGTTTCCTCCTCGAAAACTGGGTTTATTTCCCTCAAAATCAGGTTTTTCTCCCGAAACTGGATTCGTTTTCCCCAAAATTGGATTTATACCCCGAAACTGGGTTAAGTTTCACTCAAATCGCCATTTTTACCCCCCAAACTTCTTTCATTTTCCCAAAAGTCGGGGTTTTCCCCCAAAATGAGTTCATTTTTTTTTCCATAATCGAGTTTTTCCACCCGAACTGGGTTCATTTTCCCGAAAATCAGGTTTTTCCCCCGAAATGGGTTCATTTCCCCAAAAATTGGATTTTTCTTCCCCAAACTGGGTTCATTTTCCCCAAAAGTGAGTTTCCCCGAAACTGGGTTCATGTTCTATAAAATCTGTTTTTTTCACCCAAAACTGACTTAATTTTCCTTAAAATTGTGTTTATTCCCCCCAAACTGGATTAATTTCCCCCAAAATCGGGTTTTTGCACCCCAAACTGGACCCATTTTCTCCAAAATCGTCTTTACACCCCTGAACTGCGTTAATTTTCCCCAAAACCAGGGTTTTCCCCACAAACTGGGTTCAATTTCTCTCAAATTGGGATTTTCACCCCCGAACTGAGTTCATTTTCTCAAAAATACTACTATTCCATCCAAAATGGGTTCATTTTCCCCAAAATCGGTTTTCCTCCTCGAAAACTGGGTTTATTTCCCTCAAAATCAGGTTTTTCCCCTGAAACTGGATTCGTTTTCCCCAAAATTGGATTTATACCCCGAAACTGGGTTAAGTTTCAATCAAATCACCATTTTTACCCCCCAAACTTCTTTCATTTTCCCAAAAGTCGGGGTTTTCCCCCAAAATGAGTTCATTTTTTTTCCATAATCGGGTTTTCCCACCCGAACTGGGTTCATTTTCCCGAAAATCAGTTTTTTCCCCCGAAATGGGTTCATTTCCCCAAAAATCGGATTTTTCCTCCCCAAACTGGGTTCATTTTCACCAAAAGCGAGTGTCTCCACAAAACTGGGTTTATGTTCCCCAAAATCTGGGTTTTTTCCCCCAAACTGGCTTCATTTTCCCCAAAATTGGGTTTATTCCCCCAAACTGGATTCATTTCCCCTAAATTTGGGTTTTCCCAAAAAAAATGGGTTCATTTTCCTCTAAATTGGGGGTTTTCCCTCAAAATGGGTTCATTTTCCCCATTACTCATTTTTTCCCCTGCGAACTGGAATGATTTTCCCCAAAAAAGTTTTTTTTCTCCCTAAACTGGGTTGCTTTTCCCCAAAATCGTTTTTTTTCCGCCCATACTGGGTTAATTTTCCACAAAATCAGGTTTTTCCACACAAATTGTGTTCATTTTCCCCCAAAATCGTTTTTTTTCCCCAAACTGGGTTCATTTCCCTTAAATTGGGTTTTTCCTCACAAACTGGGTTCATTTTCCCCAAAATCGAGTTTTCCCCCCCAAACTGGGTTAATTTTCCTCAAAATCGTTTTTTCCCCCAAACCGTGTTCGTTTCCCCTAAAATGGTGTTTTTTTCCCACCAAACTGCGTTAATTTCCCCTAAAATTGTGGGTTTTCCCCCAAACTGGGTTCTTTTTCCCCCAAATCGGGTTTTTGCACCCCAAACTGAGTCCATTTTCTCCCAAATCATCTTTATCCCCCTAAACTGGGTTAATTTTCCCTCAAATCGGGGTTTTTTTTCCCCAAACTGCATTTATTTTCCCCGAAATCTGGTCGTCCCCCCCAAACTGGGTTCATTTTCCACAAAATCCCCCCCCCCCCCCCAAAACTGAGGGTTATTTTCCCGAAAGCGGGTTTTTCCCCAAAAAAACTGGGTTCATTTTCCCCAAAATCATTTGTTTTTTTCTCCCAAAACTGTGTTCATTTCCTGCAAAATTTTGGGAAAATGAACCCAGTTTGGGAGAAAAACCCGATTTTGGGGAAAATTAATCCAGTTTGCGTCAAAAAAATGGATAATGGGGAAAATGAACCCAGTTTTGGGGGAAAAGATGGGATTTTGGTGGGAAAATGAACCCTGTTTGGAGAGAATAAAAACCCGATTTCGGGGAAAATGAATCCAGTTTCGGGGAAAAACCCCGATTTTAGGGGAAATGAAACCAGTTTGGTGGGAGAAAAATACGATTTGAGAGAAGATGAAGCCAGTTTTGGGGGAAAACCCCGATTTGAGGAAAACTGAACCCAGTTTCGGGGTATAAATCCGATTTTGGGGAAAATGAATCCAATTTCAGGGGGAAAAACTGATTCTGGGGGAAATAAACCCAGTTTTCGAGGAGGGTTTCCTATTTTGGGGAAAATGAACCCTTTTTGCGTGGAAAAATAGGAATTTGGAGAAAATGAACTCAGTTTGGGGGAAGAAAACCCGATTTGAGATAAAATGAAGCCAGTTTGGGGGAATAAAACCCCGATTTTGGGAAAAATTAATCCAGTTTAAGGGAGAAAACCCGATTTTGGGCAAAATGAACCAAGTTTGGTGGGAAAATTCTTATTTTGGGGAGAATGAAAGCAGTTTGGGGGGAAAAAAAACCTGATTTGAGGGAAAATGAATGCCATTTTAGGGGTAAAAGCCGATTTTGGGGAAAATGAACCCACTTTGGGGGGGGAAATCCTCGATTTTGGGGAAAATGAACCCAGTTTAAGGGACAAAACCCGATTTTGGGCAAAATGAAACCAGTTTGTGGAGGAAAAAACTTATTTTGGGGGAAATTAAACTAGTTTGGGTGGAAAAAACGCGATTATGGAAAAGAAATGAACCCAGATTGGGTTTTTCCCCTAAAATGAGTTCGTTTTTTTCCCATAATTGAGTTTTCCCACCCGAACTGGGTTCGTTTTCCACAAAATCAGGTTTTTCCTCCCCAAACTGGGTTCATTTTTGCCAAAATCGTGTTTTTCCATGAAACTGGGTTCATTTTCCCTAAAATCGGGTGTCTCCCCCCAAACTGGGTTCATTTTCCCGAAAATCGGGTTAACTCCTCAAAAACTGGGTTTATTTCCCCCATAATCAGGTTTTTTTCTCCAAAATGGGTTCATTTCCACAAAATCAAGTTTTTCCTCCCCAAACTGGGTTCATTTTCCCCAAAATCAGGGTTTTTTCCCCCCAAACTGGCTTCATTTTCTCTCAAATTGGGAATTTTCCCCCAAACTGAGTTCATTTTCTCAAAAATCCTACTATTCCATGCAAAATGGGTTCATTTTCCCCAAAATCGGGTTTCCTCCTCGAAAACTGGGTTTATTTCCCTCAAAATCAGGTTTTTCTCCCGAAACTGGATTCGTTTTCCCCAAAATTGGATTTATACCCCGAAACTGGGTTAAGTTTCACTCAAATCGCCATTTTTACCCCCCAAACTTCTTTCATTTTCCCAAAAGTCGGGGTTTTCCCCCAAAATGAGTTCATTTTTTTTTCCATAATCGAGTTTTTCCACCCGAACTGGGTTCATTTTCCCGAAAATCAGGTTTTTCCCCCGAAATGGGTTCATTTCCCCAAAAATTGGATTTTTCTTCCCCAAACTGGGTTCATTTTCCCCAAAAGTGAGTTTCCCCGAAACTGGGTTCATGTTCTATAAAATCTGTTTTTTTCACCCAAAACTGACTTAATTTTCCTTAAAATTGTGTTTATTCCCCCCAAACTGGATTAATTTCCCCCAAAATCGGGTTTTTGCACCCCAAACTGGACCCATTTTCTCCAAAATCGTCTTTACACCCCTGAACTGCGTTAATTTTCCCCAAAACCAGGGTTTTCCCCACAAACTGGGTTCAATTTCTCTCAAATTGGGATTTTCACCCCCGAACTGAGTTCATTTTCTCAAAAATACTATTATTCCATCCAAAATGGGTTCATTTTCCCCAAAATCGGGTTTCCTCCTCGAAAGCTGGGTTTATTTCCCTCAAAATCAGGTTTTTCCCCTGAAACTGGATTCGTTTTCCCCAAAATTGGATTTATACCCCGAAACTGGGTTAAGTTTCAATCAAATCACCATTTTTACCCCCCAAACTTCTTTCATTTTCCCAAAAGTCGGGGTTTTCCCCCAAAATGAGTTCATTTTTTTTCCATAATCGGGTTTTCCCACCCGAACTGGGTTCATTTTCCCGAAAATCAGTTTTTTCCCCCGAAATGGGTTCATTTCCCCAAAAATCGGATTTTTCCTCCCCAAACTGGGTTCATTTTCACCAAAAGCGAGTGTCTCCACAAAACTGGGTTTATGTTCCCCAAAATCTGGGTTTTTTCCCCCAAACTGGCTTCATTTTCCCCAAAATTGGGTTTATTCCCCCCAAACTGGATTCATTTCCCCTAAATTTGGGTTTTCCCAAAAAAAAAGGGGTTCATTTTCCTCTAAATTGGGGGTTTTCCCTCAAAATGGGTTCATTTTCCCCATTACTCATTTTTTCCCCTGCGAACTGGAATGATTTTCCCCAAAAAAGTTTTTTTTCTCCCTAAACTGGGTTGCTTTTCCCCAAAATCGTTTTTTTTCCGCCCATACTGGGTTAATTTTCCACAAAATCAGGTTTTTCCACACAAATTGTGTTCATTTTCCCCCAAAATCGTTTTTTTTCCCCAAACTGGGTTCATTTCCCTTAAATTGGGTTTTTCCTCACAAACTGGGTTCATTTTCCCCAAAATCGAGTTTTCCCCCCCAAACTGGGTTAATTTTCCTCAAAATCGTTTTTTCCCCCAAACCGTGTTCGTTTCCCCTAAAATGGTGTTTTTTTCCCACCAAACTGCGTTAATTTCCCCTAAAATTGTGGGTTTTCCCCCAAACTGGGTTCTTTTTCCCCCAAATCGGGTTTTTGCACCCCAAACTGAGTCCATTTTCTCCCAAATCATCTTTATCCCCCTAAACTGGGTTAATTTTCCCTCAAATCGGGGTTTTTTTCCCCAAACTGCATTTATTTTCCCCGAAATCTGGTCGTCCCCCCCAAACTGGGTTCATTTTCCACAAAATCCCCCCCCCCCCCCAAAACTGAGGGTTATTTTCCCGAAAGCGGGTTTTTCCCCAAAAAAACTGGGTTCATTTTCCCCAAAATCATTTGTTTTTTTCTCCCAAAACTGTGTTCATTTCCTGCAAAATTTTGGGAAAATGAACCCAGTTTGGGAGAAAAACCCGATTTTGGGGAAAATTAATCCAGTTTGCGTCAAAAAAATGGATAATGGGGAAAATGAACCCAGTTTTGGGGGAAAAGATGGGATTTTGGTGGGAAAATGAACCCTGTTTGGAGAGAATAAAAACCCGATTTCGGGGAAAATGAATCCAGTTTCGGGGAAAAACCCCGATTTTAGGGGAAATGAAACCAGTTTGGTGGGAGAAAAATACGATTTGAGAGAAGATGAAGCCAGTTTTGGGGGAAAACCCCGATTTGAGGAAAACTGAACCCAGTTTCGGGGTATAAATCCGATTTTGGGGAAAATGAATCCAATTTCAGGGGGAAAAACTGATTCTGGGGGAAATAAACCCAGTTTTCGAGGAGGGTTTCCTATTTTGGGGAAAATGAACCCTTTTTGCGTGGAAAAATAGGAATTTGGAGAAAATGAACTCAGTTTGGGGGAAGAAAACCCGATTTGAGATAAAATGAAGCCAGTTTGGGGGAATAAAACCCCGATTTTGGGAAAAATTAATCCAGTTTAAGGGAGAAAACCCGATTTTGGGCAAAATGAACCAAGTTTGGTGGGAAAATTCTTATTTTGGGGAGAATGAAAGCAGTTTGGGGGGAAAAAAAAACCTGATTTGAGGGAAAATGAATGCCATTTTAGGGGTAAAGGCCGATTTTGGGGAAAATGAACCCACTTTGGGGGGGGAAATCCTCGATTTTGGGGAAAATGAACCCAGTTTAAGGGACAAAACCCGATTTTGGGCAAAATGAAACCAGTTTGTGGAGGAAAAAACTTATTTTGGGGGAAATTAAACTAGTTTGGGTGGAAAAACGCGATTATGGAAAAGAAATGAACCCAGATTGGGTTTTTCCCCTAAAATGAGTTCGTTTTTTTCCCATAATCGAGTTTTCCCACCCGAACTGGGTTCGTTTTCCACAAAATCAGGTTTTTCCTCCCCAAACTGGGTTCATTTTTGCCAAAATCGTGTTTTTCCATGAAACTGGGTTCATTTTCCCTAAAATCGGGTGTCTCCCCCCAAACTGGGTTCATTTTCCCGAAAATCGGGTTAACTCCTCAAAAACTGGGTTTATTTCCCCCATAATCAGGTTTTTTTCTCCAAAATGGGTTCATTTCCACAAAATCAAGTTTTTCCTCCCCAAACTGGGTTCATTTTCCCCAAAATCAGGGGTTTTTCCCCCCAAACTGGCTTCATTTTCTCTCAAATTGGGAATTTTCCCCCAAACTGAGTTCATTTTCTCAAAAATCCTACTATTCCATGCAAAATGGGTTCATTTTCCCCAAAATTGGGTTTCCTCCTCGAAAACTGGGTTTATTTCCCTCAAAATCAGGTTTTTCTCCCGAAACTGGATTCGTTTTCCCCAAAATTGGATTTATATCCCGAAACTGGGTTAAGTTTCACTCAAATCGCCATTTTTACCCCCCAAACTTCTTTCATTTTCCCAAAAGTTGGGGTTTTCCCCCAAAATGAGTTCATTTTTTTTTCCATAATCGAGTTTTTCCACCCGAACTGGGTTCATTTTCCCGAAAATCAGGTTTTTCCCCCGAAATGGGTTCCAAATCCCCAAAAATCGAATTTTTCTTCCCCAAACTGGGTTCATTTTCCCCAAAAGTGAGTTTCCCCGAAACTGGGTTCATGTTCTATAAAATCTGTTTTTTTAACCCAAAACTGACTTAATTTTCCTTAAAATTGTGTTTATTCCCCCCAAACTGGATTAATTTCCCCCAAAATCGGCTTTTGCACCCCAAACTGGACCCACTTTCTCCAAAATCGTCTTTACACCCCTGAACTGCGTTAATTTTCCCCAAAGCCAGGGTTTTCCCCACAAACTGGGTTCAATTTCTCTCAAATTGGGATTTTCTCCCCCAAACTGAGTTCATTTTCTCAAAAATACTATTATTCCATCCAAAATGGGTTCATTTTCCCCAAAATCGGGTTTCCTCCTTGAAAACTGGGTTTATTTCACTCAAAATCAGGTTTTTCTCCCGAAACTGGATTCGTTTTCCCCAAAATTGGATTTATACCCCGAAACTGGGTTAATTTTCACTCAAATCGCAATTTTTACCCCCCAAACTTCTTTCATTTTCCCAAAAGTTGGGGTTTTCCCCCAAAATGAGTTCATTTTTTTTTCCATAATCGAGTTTTTCCATCCGAACTGGTTCATTTTCCCGAAAATCAGGTTTTTCCCCCGAAATGGGTTCATTTCCCCAAAAATCGGATTTTTCCTCCCCAAACTGGGTTCATTTTCACCAAAAGCGAGTGTCTCCACAAAACTGGGTTTATGTTCCCCAAAATCTGGGTTTTTGCCCCCAAACTGGCTTCATTTTCCCCAAAATTGGGTTTATTCCCCCAAACTGGATTCATTTCCCCTAAATTTGGGTTTTCCCAAAAAAAAGGGGTTCATTTTCCTCTAAATTGGGGGTTTTCCCTCAAAATGGGTTCATTTTCCCCATTACTCATTTTTTCCCCTGCGAACTGGAATGATTTTCCCCAAAAAAGTTTTTTTTCTCCCTAAACTGGGTTGCTTTTCCCCAAAATCGTTTTTTTTTCCTCCCATACTGGGTTAATTTTCCACAAAATCAGGTTTTTCCACGCAAATTGTGTTCATTTTCCCCCAAAATCGTTTTTTTTCCCCAAACTGGGTTCATTTCCCTTAAATTGGGTTTTTCCTCACAAACTGGGTTCATTTTCCCCAAAATCGAGTTTTCCCCCCCAAACTGGGTTAATTTTCCTCAAAATCGTTTTTTCCCCCAAAACGTGTTCGTTTCCCCTAAAATGGTGTTTTTTTCCCACCAAACTGCGTTAATTTCCCCTAAAATTGTGGGTTTTCCCCCAAACTGGGTTCTTTTTCCCCCAAATCGGGTTTTTGCACCCCAAACTGAGTCCATTTTCTCCCAAATCATCTTTATCCCCCTAAACTGGGTTAATTTTCCCTCAAATCGGGGTTTTTTTCCCCAAACTGCATTTATTTTCCCCGAAATCTGGTCGTCCCCCCCAAACTGGGTTCATTTTCAACAAAATCCCCCCCCCCCCCCCAAAACTGAGGGTTATTTTCCCGAAAGCGGGTTTTTCCCCAAAAAAACTGGGTTCATTTTCCCCAAAATCAGTTTTTTTTTTCTCCCAAAACTCTGTTCATTTCCTGCAAAATTTTGGGAAAATGAACCCAGTTTGGGAGAAAAACCCGATTTTGGGGAAAATTAATCCAGTTTGCGTCAAAAAAATGGATAATGGGGAAAATGAACCCAGTTTTGGGGGAAAAGATGGGATTTTGGTGGGAAAATGAACCCTGTTTGGAGAGAATAAAAACCCGATTTCGGGGAAAATGAATCCAGTTTCGGGGAAAAACCCCGATTTTAGGGGAAATGAAACCAGTTTGGTGGGAGAAAAATACGATTTGAGAGAAGATGAAGCCAGTTTTGGGGGAAAACCCCGATTTGAGGAAAACTGAACCCCGTTTCGGGGTATAAATCCGATTTTGGGGAAAATGAATCCAATTTCAGGGGGAAAAACTGATTCTGGGGGAAATAAACCCAGTTTTCGAGGAGGGTTTCCTATTTTGGGGAAAATGAACCCTTTTTGCGTGGAAAAATAGGAATTTGGAGAAAATGAACTCAGTTTGGGGGAAGAAAACCCGATTTGAGATAAAATGAAGACAGTTTGGGGAAAAAAAACCCCGATTTTGGGAAAAATTAATCCAGTTTAAGGGAGAAAACCCGATTTTGGGCAAAATGAACCAAGTTTGGTGGGAAAATTCTTATTTTGGGGAGAATGAAAGCAGTTTGGGGGGAAAAAAAACCTGATTTGAGGGAAAATGAATACCATTTTAGGGGTAAAAGCCGATTTTTGGGGAAAATGAACCTACTTGGGGGGGGAAATCCTCGATTTTGGGGAAAATGAACCCAGTTTAAGGGACAAAACCCGATTTTGGGCAAAATGAAACCAGTTTGTGGAGGAAAAAACTTATTTTGGGGGAAATTAAACTAGTTTGGGTGGAAAAACGCGATTATGGAAAAGAAATGAACCCAGATTGGGTTTTTCCCCTAAAATGAGTTCGTTTTTTTCCCATAATTGAGTTTTCCCACCCGAACTGGGTTCGTTTTCCACAAAATCAGGTTTTTCCTCCCCAAACTGGGTTCATTTTTGCCAAAATCGTGTTTTTCCATGAAACTGGGTTCATTTTCCCTAAAATCGGGTGTCTCCCCCCAAACTGGGTTCATTTTCCCGAAAATCGGGTTAACTCCTCAAAAACTGGGTTTATTTCCCCCATAATCAGGTTTTTTTCTCCAAAATGGGTTCATTTCCACAAAATCAAGTTTTTCCTCCCCAAACTGGGTTCATTTTCCCCAAAATCGGGTTTTTGCACCCCAAACTGGACCCATTTTCTCCAATATCGTCTTTACACCCCTGAACTGCGTTAATTTTCCCCAAAGCCAGGGTTTTCCCCCCAAACTGGCTTCATTTTCTCTCAAATTGGGATTTTCTCCCCCAAACTGAGTTCATTTTCTCAAAAATACTACTATTCCATGCAAAATGGGTTCATTTTCCCCAAAATCGGGTTTCCTCCTCGAAAACTGGGTTTATTTCCCTCAAAATCAGGTTTTTCTCCCGAAACTGGATTCGTTTTCCCCAAAATTGGATTTATACCCCGAAACTGGGTTAAGTTTCACTCAAATCGCCATTTTTACCCCCCAAACTTCTTTCATTTTCCCAAAAGTCGGGGTTTTCCCCCAAAATGAGTTCATTTTTTTTTCCATAATCGAGTTTTTCCACCCGAACTGGGTTCATTTTCCCGAAAATCAGGTTTTTCCCCCGAAATGGGTTCATTTCCCCAAAAATCGGATTTTTCTTCCCCAAACTGGGTTCATTTTCCCCAAAAGTGAGTTTCCCCGAAACTGGGTTCATGTTCTATAAAATCTGTTTTTTTCACCCAAAACTGACTTAATTTTCCTTAAAATTGTGTTTATTCCCCCCAAACTGGATTAATTTCCCCCAAAATCGGGTTTTTGCACCCCAAACTGGACCCATTTTCTCCAAAATCGTCTTTACACCCCTGAACTGCGTTAATTTTCCCCAAAACCAGGGTTTTCCCCACAAACTGGGTTCAATTTCTCTCAAATTGGGATTTTCTCCCCCAAACTGAGTTCATTTTCTCAAAAATACTACTATTCCATCCAAAATGGGTTCATTTTCCCCAAAATCGGGTTTCCTCCTCGAAAACTGGGTTTATTTCCCTCAAAATCAGGTTTTTCCCCCGAAACTGGATTCGTTTTCCCCAAAATTGGATTTATACCCCGAAACTGGGTTAAGTTTCAATCAAATCGCCATTTTTACCCCCCAAACTTCTTTCATTTTCCCAAAAGTCGGGGTTTTCCCCCAAAATGAGTTCATTTTTTTTCCATAATCGGGTTTTCCCACCCGAACTGGGTTCATTTTCCCGAAAATCAGTTTTTTCCCCCGAAATGGGTTCATTTCCCCAAAAATCGGATTTTTCCTCCCCAAACTGGGTTCATTTTCACCAAAAGCGAGTGTCTCCACAAAACTGGGTTTATGTTCCCCAAAATCTGGGTTTTTTCCCCCAAACTGGCTTCATTTTCCCCAAAATTGGGTTTATTCCCCCCAAACTGGATTCATTTCCCCTAAATTTGGGTTTTCCCAAAAAAAATGGGTTCATTTTCCTCTAAATTGGGGGTTTTCCCTCAAAATGGGTTCATTTTCCCCATTACTCATTTTTTCCCCTGCGAACTGGAATGATTTTCCCCAAAAAAGTTTTTTTTCTCCCTAAACTGGGTTGCTTTTCCCCAAAATCGTTTTTTTTCCGCCCATACTGGGTTAATTTTCCACAAAATCAGGTTTTTCCACACAAATTCTGTTCATTTTCCCCCAAAATCGTTTTTTTTCCCCAAACTGGGTTCATTTCCCTTAAATTGGGTTTTTCCTCACAAACTGGGTTCATTTTCCCCAAAATCGAGTTTTCCCCCCCAAACTGGGTTAATTTTCCTCAAAATCGTTTTTTCCCCCAAAACGTGTTCGTTTCCCCTAAAATGGTGTTTTTTTCCCACCAAACTGCGTTAATTTCCCCTAAAATTGTGGGTTTTCCCCCAAACTGGGTTCTTTTTCCCCCAAATCGGGTTTTTGCACCCCAAACTGAGTCCATTTTCTCCCAAATCATCTTTATCCCCCTAAACTGGGTTAATTTTCCCTCAAATCGGGTTTTTTTTCCCCAAACTGCATTTATTTTCCCCGAAATATGGTCCCCCCCCCCAAACTGGGTTCATTTTCAACAAAATCCCCCCCCCCCCCCCCCAAAACTGAGGGTTATTTTCCCGAAAGCGGGTTTTTCCCCAAAAAAACTGGGTTCATTTTCCCCAAAATCATTTGTTTTTTTCTCCCAAATCTGTGTTCATTTCCTGCAAAATTTTGGGAAAATGAACCCAGTTTGGGAGAAAAACCCGATTTTGGGGAAAATTAATCCAGTTTGCGTCAAAAAAATGGATAATGGGGAAAATGAACCCAGTTTTGGGGGAAAAGATGGGATTTTGGTGGGAAAATGAACCCTGTTTGGAGAGAATAAAAACCCGATTTCGGGGAAAATGAATCCAGTTTCGGGGAAAAAACCCGATTTTAGGGGAAATGAAACCAGTTTGGTGGGAGAAAAATACGATTTGAGAGAAGGTGAAGCCAGTTTTGGGGGAAAACCCCGATTTGAGGAAAACTGAACCCAGTTTCGGGGTATAAATCCGATTTTGGGGAAAATGAATCCAATTTCAGGGGGTAAAACTGATTCTGGGGGAAATAAACCCAGTTTTCGAGGAGGGTTTCCTATTTTGGGGAAAATGAACCCTTTTTGCGTGGAAAAATAGGAATTTGGAGAAAATGAACTCAGTTTGGGGGAAGAAAACCCGATTTGAGATAAAATGAAGCCAGTTTGGGGGAATAAAACCCCGATTTTGGGAAAAATTAATCCAGTTTAAGGGAGAAAACCCGATTTTGGGCAAAATGAACCAAGTTTGGTGGGAAAATTCTTATTTTGGGGAGAATGAAAGCAGTTTGGGGGGAAAAAAAACCTGATTTGAGGGAAAATGAATGCCATTTTAGGGGTAAAAGCCGATTTTGGGGAAAATGAACCCACTTTGGGGGGGGAAATCCTCGATTTTGGGGAAAATGAACCCAGTTTAAGGGACAAAACCCGATTTTGGGCAAAATGAAACCAGTTTGTGGAGGAAAAAACTTATTTTGGGGGAAATTAAACTAGTTTGGGTGGAAAAACGCGATTATGGAAAAGAAATGAACCCAGATTGGGTTTTTCCCCTAAAATGAGTTCGTTTTTTTCCCATAATCGAGTTTTCCCACCCGAACTGGGTTCGTTTTCCACAAAATCAGGTTTTTCCTCCCCAAACTGGGTTCATTTTTGCCAAAATCGTGTTTTTCCATGAAACTGGGTTCATTTTCCCTAAAATCGGGTGTCTCCCCCCAGACTGAGTTCATTTTCCCGAAAATCGGGTTAACTCCTCAAAAACTGGGTTTATTTCCCCCATAATCGGGTTTTTTTCTCCAAAATGGGTTCATTTCCACAAAATCAAGTTTTTCCTCCCCAAACTGGGTTCATTTTCCCCAAAATCAGGGTTTTTTCCCCTCAAACTGGCTTCATTTTCTCTCAAATTGGGAATTTTCCCCCAAACTGAGTTCATTTTCTCAAAAATCCTACTATTCCATGCAAAATGGGTTCATTTTCCCCAAAATCGGGTTTCCTCCTCGAAAACTGGGTTTATTTCCCTCAAAATCAGGTTTTTCTCCCGAAACTGGATTCGTTTTCCCCAAAATTGGATTTATACCCCGAAACTGGGTTAAGTTTCACTCAAATCGCCATTTTTACCCCCCAAACTTCTTTCATTTTCCCAAAAGTCGGGGTTTTCCCCCAAAATGAGTTCATTTTTTTTCCATAATCGGGTTTTCCCACCCGAACTGGGTTCATTTTCCCGAAAATCAGTTTTTTCCCCCGAAATGGGTTCATTTCCCCAAAAATCGGATTTTTCCTCCCCAAACTGGGTTCATTTTCACCAAAAGCGAGTGTCTCCACAAAACTGGGTTTATGTTCCCCAAAATCTGGGTTTTTGCCCCCAAACTGGCTTCATTTTCCCCAAAATTGGGTTTATTCCCCCCAAACTGGATTCATTTCCCCTAAATTTGGGTTTTCCCAAAAAAAATGGGTTCATTTTCCTCTAAATTGGGGGTTTTCCCTCAAAATGGGTTCATTTTCCCCATTACTCATTTTTTCCCCTGCGAACTGGAATGATTTTCCCCAAAAAAGTTTTTTTTCTCCCTAAACTGGGTTGCTTTTCCCCAAAATCGTTTTTTTTCCGCCCATACTGGGTTAATTTTCCACAAAATCAGGTTTTTCCACACAAATTGTGTTCATTTTCCCCCCAAATCGTTTTTTTTCCCCAAACTGGGTTCATTTCCCTTAAATTGGGTTTTTCCTCACAAACTGGGTTCATTTTCCCCAAAATCGAGTTTTCCCCCCCAAACTGGGTTAATTTTCCTCAAAATCGTTTTTTCCCCCAAAACGTGTTCGTTTCCCCTAAAATGGTGTTTTTTTCCCACCAAACTGCGTTAATTTCCCCTAAAATTGTGGGTTTTCCCCCAAACTGGGTTCTTTTTCCCCCAAATCGGGTTTTTGCACCCCAAACTGAGTCCATTTTCTCCCAAATCATCTTTATCCCCCTAAACTGGGTTAATTTTCCCTCAAATCGGGGTTTTTTTCCCCAAACTGCATTTATTTTCCCCGAAATCTGGTCGTCCCCCCCAAACTGGGTTCATTTTCCACAAAATCCCCCCCCCCACCCCCCCAAAACTGAGGGTTATTTTCCCGAAAGCGGGTTTTTCCCCAAAAAAACTGGGTTCATTTTCCCCAAAATCAGTTTTTTTTTTCTCCCAAAACTGTGTTCATTTCCTGCAAAATTTTGGGAAAATGAACCCAGTTTGGGAGAAAAACCCGATTTTGGGGAAAATTAATCCAGTTTGCTTCAAAAAAAATGGATAATGGGGAAAATGAACCCAGTTTTGGGGGAAAAGATGGGATTTTGGTGGGAAAATGAACCCTGTTTGGAGAGAATAAAAACCCGATTTCGGGGAAAATGAATCCAGTTTCGGGGAAAAACCCCGATTTTAGGGGAAATGAAACCAGTTTGGTGGGAGAAAAATACGATTTGAGAGAAGATGAAGCCAGTTTTGGGGGAAAACCCCGATTTGAGGAAAACTGAACCCAGTTTCGGGGTATAAATCCGATTTTGGGGAAAATGAATCCAATTTCAGGGGGAAAAACTGATTCTGGGGGAAATAAACCCAGTTTTCGAGGAGGGTTTCCTATTTTGGGGAAAATGAACCCTTTTTGCGTGGAAAAATAGGAATTTGGAGAAAATGAACTCAGTTTGGGGGAAGAAAACCCGATTTGAGATAAAATGAAGCCAGTTTGGGGGAATAAAACCCCGATTTTGGGAAAAATTAATCCAGTTTAAGGGAGAAAACCCGATTTTGGGCAAAATGAACCAAGTTTGGTGGGAAAATTCTTATTTTGGGGAGAATGAAAGCAGTTTGGGGGGAAAAAAAACCTGATTTGAGGGAAAATGAATGCCATTTTAGGGGTAAAAGCCGATTTTGGGGAAAATGAACCCACTTTGGGGGGGGAAATCCTCGATTTTGGGGAAAATGAACCCAGTTTAAGGGACAAAACCCGATTTTGGGCAAAATGAAACCAGTTTGTGGAGGAAAAAACTTATTTTGGGGGAAATTAAACTAGTTTGGGTGGAAAAACGCGATTATGGAAAAGAAATGAACCCAGATTGGGTTTTTCCCCTAAAATGAGTTCGTTTTTTTCCCATAATCGAGTTTTCCCACCCGAACTGGGTTCGTTTTCCACAAAATCAGGTTTTTCCTCCCCAAACTGGGTTCATTTTTGCCAAAATCGTGTTTTTCCATGAAACTGGGTTCATTTTCCCTAAAATCGGGTGTCTCCCCCCAGACTGAGTTCATTTTCCCGAAAATCGGGTTAACTCCTCAAAAACTGGGTTTATTTCCCCCATAATCGGGTTTTTTTCTCCAAAATGGGTTCATTTCCACAAAATCAAGTTTTTCCTCCCCAAACTGGGTTCATTTTCCCCAAAATCAGGGTTTTTTCCCCTCAAACTGGCTTCATTTTCTCTCAAATTGGGAATTTTCCCCCAAACTGAGTTCATTTTCTCAAAAATCCTACTATTCCATGCAAAATGGGTTCATTTTCCCCAAAATCGGGTTTCCTCCTCGAAAACTGGTTTATTTCCCTCAAAATCAGGTTTTTCTCCCGAAACTGGATTCGTTTTCCCCAAAATTGGATTTATACCCCGAAACTGGGTTAAGTTTCACTCAAATCGCCATTTTTACCCCCCAAACTTCTTTCATTTTCCCAAAAGTCGGGGTTTTCCCCCCAAAATGAGTTCATTTTTTTTTCCATAATCGAGTTTTTCCACCCGAACTGGGTTCATTTTCCCGAAAATCAGGTTTTTCCCCCGAAATGGGTTCATTTCCCCAAAAATTGGATTTTTCTTCCCCAAACTGGGTTCATTTTCCCCAAAAGTGAGTTTCCCCGAAACTGGGTTCATGTTCTATAAAATCTGTTTTTTTCACCCAAAACTGACTTAATTTTCCTTAAAATTGTGTTTATTCCCCCCAAACTGGATTAATTTCCCCCAAAATCGGGTTTTTGCACCCCAAACTGGACCCATTTTCTCCAAAATCGTCTTTACACCCCTGAACTGCGTTAATTTTCCCCAAAACCAGGGTTTTCCCCACAAACTGGGTTCAATTTCTCTCAAATTGGGATTTTCACCCCCGAACTGAGTTCATTTTCTCAAAAATACTACTATTCCATCCAAAATGGGTTCATTTTCCCCAAAATCGGGTTTCCTCCTCGAAAACTGGGTTTATTTCCCTCAAAATCAGGTTTTTCCCCTGAAACTGGATTTGTTTTCCCCAAAATTGGATTTATACCCCGAAACTGGGTTAAGTTTCACTCAAATCGCCATTTTTACCCCCAAACTTCTTTCATTTTCCCAAAAGTCGGGGTTTTCCCCCAAAATGAGTTCATTTTTTTTCCATAATCGGGTTTTCCCACCCGAACTGGGTTCATTTTCCCGAAAATCAGTTTTTTCCCCCGAAATGGGTTCATTTCCCCAAAAATCGGATTTTTCCTCCCCAAACTGGGTTCATTTTCACCAAAAGCGAGTGTCTCCACAAAACTGGGTTTATGTTCCCTAAAATCTGGTTTTTTGCCCCCAAACTGGCTTCATTTTCCCCAAAATTGGGTTTATTCCCCCCAAACTGGATTCATTTCCCCTAAATTTGGGTTTTCCCAAAAAAAATGGGTTCATTTTCCTCTAAATTGGGGGTTTTCCCTCAAAATGGGTTCATTTTCCCCATTACTCATTTTTTCCCCTGCGAACTGGAATGATTTTCCCCAAAAAAGTTTTTTTTCTCCCTAAACTGGGTTGCTTTTCCCCAAAATCGTTTTTTTTCCGCCCATACTGGGTTAATTTTCCACAAAATCAGGTTTTTCCACACAAATTGTGTTCATTTTCCCCCAAAATCGTTTTTTTTCCCCAAACTGGGTTCATTTCCCTTAAATTGGGTTTTTCCTCACAAACTGGGTTCATTTTCCCCAAAATCGAGTTTTCCCCCCCAAACTGGGTTAATTTTCCTCAAAATCGTTTTTTCCCCCAAAACGTGTTCGTTTCCCCTAAAATGGTGTTTTTTTCCCACCAAACTGCGTTAATTTCCCCTAAAATTGTGGGGTTTCCCCCAAACTGGGTTCTTTTTCCCCCAAATCGGGTTTTTGCACCCCAAACTGAGTCCATTTTCTCCCAAATCATCTTTATCCCCCTAAACTGGGTTAATTTTCCCTCAAATCGGGTTTTTTTTCCCCAAACTGCATTTATTTTCCCCGAAATATGGTCCCCCCCCCCAAACTGGGTTCATTTTCAACAAAATCCCCCCCCCCCCCCCCCAAAACTGAGGGTTATTTTCCCGAAAGCGGGTTTTTCCCCAAAAAAACTGGGTTCATTTTCCCCAAAATCATTTGTTTTTTTCTCCCAAAACTGTGTTCATTTCCTGCAAAATTTTGGGAAAATGAACCCAGTTTGGGAGAAAAACCCGATTTTGGGGAAAATTAATCCAGTTTGCGTCAAAAAAATGGATAATGGGGAAAATGAACCCAGTTTTGGGGGAAAAGATGGGATTTTGGTGGGAAAATGAACCCTGTTTGGAGAGAATAAAAACCCGATTTCGGGGAAAATGAATCCAGTTTCGGGGAAAAAACCCGATTTTAGGGGAAATGAAACCAGTTTGGTGGGAGAAAAATACGATTTGAGAGAAGGTGAAGCCAGTTTTGGGGGAAAACCCCGATTTGAGGAAAACTGAACCCAGTTTCGGGGTATAAATCCGATTTTGGGGAAAATGAATCCAATTTCAGGGGGAAAAACTGATTCTGGGGGAAATAAACCCAGTTTTCGAGGAGGGTTTCCTATTTTGGGGAAAATGAACCCTTTTTGCGTGGAAAAATAGGAATTTGGAGAAAATGAACTCAGTTTGGGGGAAGAAAACCCGATTTGAGATAAAATGAAGCCAGTTTGGGGGAATAAAACCCCGATTTTGGGAAAAATTAATCCAGTTTAAGGGAGAAAACCCGATTTTGGGCAAAATGAACCAAGTTTGGTGGGAAAATTCTTATTTTGGGGAGAATGAAAGCAGTTTGGGGGGAAAAAAAACCTGATTTGAGGGAAAATGAATGTCATTTTAGGGGTAAAAGCCGATTTTGGGGAAAATGAACCCACTTTGGGGGGGGAAATCCTCGATTTTGGGGAAAATGAACCCAGTTTAAGGGACAAAACCCGATTTTGGGCAAAATGAAACCAGTTTGTGGAGGAAAAAACTTATTTTGGGGGAAATTAAACTAGTTTGGGTGGAAAAACGCGATTATGGAAAAGAAATGAACCCAGATTGGGTTTTTCCCCTAAAATGAGTTCGTTTTTTTCCCATAATCGAGTTTTCCCACCCGAACTGGGTTCGTTTTCCACAAAATCAGGTTTTTCCTCCCCAAACTGGGTTCATTTTTGCCAAAATCGTGTTTTTCCATGAAACTGGGTTCATTTTCCCTAAAATCGGGTGTCTCCCCCCAAACTGGGTTCATTTTCCCGAAAATCGGGTTAACTCCTCAAAAACGGGGTTTATTTCCCCCATAATCAGGTTTTTTTCTCCAAAATGGGTTCATTTCCACAAAATCAGGTTTTTCCTCCCCAAACTGGGTTCATTTTTGCCAAAATCGTGTTTTTCCATGAAACTGGGTTCATTTTCCCTAAAATCGGGTGTCTCCTCCCAAACTGGGTTCATTTTCCCGAAAATCGGGTTAACTCCTCAAAAACTGGGTTTATTTCCCCCATAATCAGGTTTTTTTCTCCAAAATGGGTTCATTTCCACAAAATCAAGTTTTTCCTCCCCAAACTGGGTTCATTTTCCCCAAAATCAGGGTTTTTTCCCCCCAAACTGGCTTCATTTTCTCTCAAATTGGGAATTTTCCCCCAAACTGAGTTCATTTTCTCAAAAATCCTACTATTCCATGCAAAATGGGTTCATTTTCCCCAAAATCGGGTTTCCTCCTCGAAAACTGGGTTTATTTCCCTCAAAATCAGGTTTTTCTCCCGAAACTGGATTCGTTTTCCCCAAAATTGGATTTATACCCCGAAACTGGGTTAAGTTTCACTCAAATCGCCATTTTTACCCCCCAAACTTCTTTCATTTTCCCAAAAGTCGGGGTTTTCCCCCAAAATGAGTTCATTTTTTTTTCCATAATCGAGTTTTTCCACCCGAACTGGGTTCATTTTCCCGAAAATCAGGTTTTTCCCCCGAAATGGGTTCATTTCCCCAAAAATTGGATTTTTCTTCCCCAAACTGGGTTCATTTTCCCCAAAAGTGAGTTTCCCCGAAACTGGGTTCATGTTCTATAAAATCTGTTTTTTTCACCCAAAACTGACTTAATTTTCCTTAAAATTGTGTTTATTCCCCCCAAACTGGATTAATTTCCCCCAAAATCGGGTTTTTGCACCCCAAACTGGACCCATTTTCTCCAAAATCGTCTTTACACCCCTGAACTGCGTTAATTTTCCCCAAAACCAGGGTTTTCCCCACAAACTGGGTTCAATTTCTCTCAAATTGGGATTTTCACCCCCGAACTGAGTTCATTTTCTCAAAAATACTACTATTCCATCCAAAATGGGTTCATTTTCCCCAAAATCGGGTTTCCTCCTCGAAAACTGGGTTTATTTCCCTCAAAATCAGGTTTTTCCCCTGAAACTGGATTCGTTTTCCCCAAAATTGGATTTATACCCCGAAACTGGGTTAAGTTTCACTCAAATCGCCATTTTTACCCCCAAACTTCTTTCATTTTCCCAAAAGTCGGGGTTTTCCCCCAAAATGAGTTCATTTTTTTTCCATAATCGGGTTTTCCCACCCGAACTGGGTTCATTTTCCCGAAAATCAGTTTTTTCCCCCGAAATGGGTTCATTTCCCCAAAAATCGGATTTTTCCTCCCCAAACTGGGTTCATTTTCACCAAAAGCGAGTGTCTCCACAAAACTGGGTTTATGTTCCCCAAAATCTGGGTTTTTTCCCCCAAACTGGCTTCATTTTCCCCAAAATTGGGTTTATTCCCCCCAAACTGGATTCATTTCCCCTAAATTTGGGTTTTCCCAAAAAAAATGGGTTCATTTTCCTCTAAATTGGGGGTTTTCCCTCAAAATGGGTTCATTTTCCCCATTACTCATTTTTTCCCCTGCGAACTGGAATGATTTTCCCCAAAAAAGTTTTTTTTCTCCCTAAACTGGGTTGCTTTTCCCCAAAATCGTTTTTTTTCCGCCCATACTGGGTTAATTTTCCACAAAATCAGGTTTTTCCACACAAATTGTGTTCATTTTCCCCCAAAATCGTTTTTTTTCCCCAAACTGGGTTCATTTCCCTTAAATTGGGTTTTTCCTCACAAACTGGGTTCATTTTCCCCAAAATCGAGTTTTCCCCCCCAAACTGGGTTAATTTTCCTCAAAATCGTTTTTTCCCCCAAAACGTGTTCGTTTCCCCTAAAATGGTGTTTTTTTCCCACCAAACTGCGTTAATTTCCCCTAAAATTGTGGGTTTTCCCCCAAACTGGGTTCTTTTTCCCCCAAATCGGGTTTTTGCACCCCAAACTGAGTCCATTTTCTCCCAAATCATCTTTATCCCCCTAAACTGGGTTAATTTTACCTCAAATCGGGGTTTTTTTCCCCAAACTGCATTTATTTTCCCCGAAATCTGGTCCCCCCCCCCCAAACTGGGTTCATTTTCAACAAAATCCCCCCCCCCCCCCCCAAAACTGAGGGTTATTTTCCCGAAAGCGGGTTTTTCCCCAAAAAAACTGGGTTCATTTTCCCCAAAATCATTTGTTTTTTTCTCCCAAAACTGTGTTCATTTCCTGCAAAATTTTGGGAAAATGAACCCAGTTTGGGAGAAAAACCCGATTTTGGGGAAAATTAATCCAGTTTGCGTCAAAAAAATGGATAATGGGGAAAATGAACCCAGTTTTGGGGGAAAAGATGGGATTTTGGTGGGAAAATGAACCCTGTTTGGAGAGAATAAAAACCCGATTTCGGGGAAAATGAATCCAGTTTCGGGGAAAAAACCCGATTTTAGGGGAAATGAAACCAGTTTGGTGGGAGAAAAATACGATTTGAGAGAAGGTGAAGCCAGTTTTGGGGGAAAACCCCGATTTGAGGAAAACTGAACCCAGTTTCGGGGTATAAATCCGATTTTGGGGAAAATGAATCCAATTTCAGGGGGAAAAACTGATTCTGGGGGAAATAAACCCAGTTTTCGAGGAGGGTTTCCTATTTTGGGGAAAATGAACCCTTTTTGCGTGGAAAAATAGGAATTTGGAGAAAATGAACTCAGTTTGGGGGAAGAAAACCCGATTTGAGATAAAATGAAGCCAGTTTGGGGGAATAAAACCCCGATTTTGGGAAAAATTAATCCAGTTTAAGGGAGAAAACCCGATTTTGGGCAAAATGAACCAAGTTGGTGGGAAAATTCTTATTTTGGGGAGAATGAAAGCAGTTTGGGGGGAAAAAAAACCTGATTTGAGGGAAAATGAATGTCATTTTAGGGGTAAAAGCCGATTTTGGGGAAAATGAACCCACTTTGGGGGGGGAAATCCTCGATTTTGGGGAAAATGAACCCAGTTTAAGGGACAAAACCCGATTTTGGGCAAAATGAAACCAGTTTGTGGAGGAAAAAACTTATTTTGGGGGAAATTAAACTAGTTTGGGTGGAAAAACGCGATTATGGAAAAGAAATGAACCCAGATTGGGTTTTTTCCCCTAAAATGAGTTCGTTTTTTTCCCATAATCGAGTTTTCCCACCCGAACTGGGTCGTTTTCCACAAAATCAGGTTTTTCCTCCCCAAACTGGGTTCATTTTTGCCAAAATCGTGTTTTTCCATGAAACTGGGTTCATTTTCCCTAAAATCGGGTGTCTCCCCCCCAAACTGGGTTCATTTTCCCGAAAAATCGGGTTAACTCCTCAAAAACGGGGTTTATTTCCCCCATAATCAGGTTTTTTTCTCCAAAATGGGTTCATTTCCACAAAATCAGGTTTTTCCTCCCCAAACTGGGTTCATTTTTGCCAAAATCGTGTTTTTCCATGAAACTGGGTTCATTTTCCCTAAAATCGGGTGTCTCCTCCCAAACTGGTTCATTTTCCCGAAAATCGGGTTAACTCCTCAAAAACTGGGTTTATTTCCCCCATAATCAGGTTTTTTTCTCCAAAATGGGTTCATTTCCACAAAATCAAGTTTTTCCTCCCCAAACTGGGTTCATTTTCCCCAAAATCAGGGTTTTTTCCCCCCAAACTGGCTTCATTTTCTCTCAAATTGGGAATTTTCCCCCAAACTGAGTTCATTTTCTCAAAAATCCTACTATTCCATGCAAAATGGGTTCATTTTCCCCAAAATCGGGTTTCCTCCTCGAAAACTGGGTTTATTTCCCTCAAAATCAGGTTTTTCTCCCGAAACTGGATTCGTTTTCCCCAAAATTGGATTTATACCCCGAAACTGGGTTAAGTTTCACTCAAATCGCCATTTTTACCCCCCAAACTTCTTTCATTTTCCCAAAAGTCGGGGTTTTCCCCCAAAATGAGTTCATTTTTTTTTCCATAATCGAGTTTTTCCACCCGAACTGGGTTCATTTTCCCGAAAATCAGGTTTTTCCCCCGAAATGGGTTCATTTCCCCAAAAATTGGATTTTTCTTTCCCCAAACTGGGTTCATTTTCCCCAAAAGTGAGTTTCCCCGAAACTGGGTTCATGTTCTATAAAATCTGTTTTTTTCACCCAAAACTGACTTAATTTTCCTTAAAATTGTGTTTATTCCCCCCAAACTGGATTAATTTCCCCCAAAATCGGGTTTTTGCACCCCAAACTGGACCCATTTTCTCCAAAATCGTCTTTACACCCCTGAACTGCGTTAATTTTCCCCAAAACCAGGGTTTTCCCCACAAACTGGGTTCAATTTCTCTCAAATTGGGATTTTCACCCCCGAACTGAGTTCATTTTCTCAAAAATACTACTATTCCATCCAAAATGGGTTCATTTTCCCCAAAATCGGGTTTCCTCCTCGAAAACTGGGTTTATTTCCCTCAAAATCAGGTTTTTCCCCTGAAACTGGATTTGTTTTCCCCAAAATTGGATTTATACCCCGAAACTGGGTTAAGTTTCACTCAAATCGCCATTTTTACCCCCAAACTTCTTTCATTTTCCCCAAAAGTCGGGGTTTTCCCCCCAAAATGAGTTCATTTTTTTTCCATAATCGGTTTTCCCACCCGAACTGGGTTCATTTTCCCGAAAATCAGTTTTTTCCCCCGAAATGGGTTCATTTCCCCAAAAATCGGATTTTTCCTCCCCAAACTGGGTTCATTTTCACCAAAAAGCGAGTGTCTCCACAAAACTGGGTTTATGTTCCCTAAAATCTGGTTTTTTGCCCCCAAACTGGCTTCATTTTCCCCAAAATTGGGTTTATTCCCCCCAAACTGGATTCATTTCCCCTAAATTTGGGTTTTCCCAAAAAAAATGGGTTCATTTTCCTCTAAATTGGGGGTTTTCCCTCAAAATGGGTTCATTTTCCCCATTACTCATTTTTTCCCCTGCGAACTGGAATGATTTTCCCCAAAAAAGTTTTTTTTCTCCCTAAACTGGGTTGCTTTTCCCCAAAATCGTTTTTTTTCCGCCCATACTGGGTTAATTTTCCACAAAATCAGGTTTTTCCACACAAATTGTGTTCATTTTCCCCCAAAATCGTTTTTTTTCCCCAAACTGGGTTCATTTCCCTTAAATTGGGTTTTTCCTCACAAACTGGGTTCATTTTCCCCAAAATCGAGTTTTCCCCCCCAAACTGGGTTAATTTTCCTCAAAATCGTTTTTTCCCCCAAAACGTGTTCGTTTCCCCTAAAATGGTGTTTTTTTCCCACCAAACTGCGTTAATTTCCCCTAAAATTGTGGGGTTTCCCCCAAACTGGGTTCTTTTTCCCCCCAAATCGGGTTTTTTGCACCCCAAACTGAGTCCATTTTCTCCCAAATCATCTTTATCCCCCTAAACTGGGTTAATTTTCCCTCAAATCGGGTTTTTTTTCCCCAAACTGCATTTATTTTCCCCGAAATATGGTCCCCCCCCCCAAACTGGGTTCATTTTCAACAAAATCCCCCCCCCCCCCCCCAAAACTGAGGGTTATTTTCCGAAAGCGGGTTTTTCCCCAAAAAAACTGGGTTCATTTTCCCCAAAATCATTTGTTTTTTTCTCCCAAAACTGTGTTCATTTCCTGCAAAATTTTGGGAAAATGAACCCAGTTTGGGAGAAAAAACCCGATTTTGGGGGAAAATTAATCCAGTTTGCGTCAAAAAAATGGATAATGGGGAAAATGAACCCAGTTTTGGGGGAAAAGATGGGATTTTTGGTGGGAAAATGAACCCTGTTTGGAGAGAATAAAAACCCGATTTCGGGGAAAATGAATCCAGTTTCGGGGAAAAAACCCGATTTTAGGGGAAATGAAACCAGTTTGGTGGGAGAAAAATACGATTTGAGAGAAGGTGAAGCCAGTTTTGGGGGAAAACCCCGATTTGAGGAAAACTGAACCCAGTTTCGGGGTATAAATCCGATTTTGGGGAAAATGAATCCAATTTCAGGGGGAAAAACTGATTCTGGGGGAAATAAACCCAGTTTTCGAGGAGGGTTTCCTATTTTGGGGAAAATGAACCCTTTTTGCGTGGAAAAATAGGAATTTGGAGAAAATGAACTCAGTTTGGGGGAAGAAAACCCGATTTGAGATAAAATGAAGCCAGTTTGGGGGAATAAAACCCCGATTTTGGGAAAAATTAATCCAGTTTAAGGGAGAAAACCCGATTTTGGGCAAAATGAACCAAGTTTGGTGGGAAAATTCTTATTTTGGGGAGAATGAAAGCAGTTTGGGGGGAAAAAAAACCTGATTTGAGGGAAAATGAATGTCATTTTAGGGGTAAAAGCCGATTTTGGGGAAAATGAACCCACTTTGGGGGGGGAAATCCTCGATTTTGGGTAAAATGAACCCAGTTTAAGGGACAAAACCCGATTTTGGGCAAAATGAAACCAGTTTGTGGAGGAAAAAACTTATTTTGGGGGAAATTAAACTAGTTTGGGTGGAAAAACGCGATTATGGAAAAGAAATGAACCCAGATTGGGTTTTTCCCCTAAAATGAGTTCGTTTTTTTCCCATAATCGAGTTTTCCCACCCGAACTGGGTTCGTTTTCCACAAAATCAGGTTTTTCCTCCCCAAACTGGGTTCATTTTTGCCAAAATCGTGTTTTTCCATGAAACTGGGTTCATTTTCCCTAAAATCGGGTGTCTCCCCCCAAACTGGGTTCATTTTCCCGAAAATCGGGTTAACTCCTCAAAAACTGGGTTTATTTCCCCCATAATCAGGTTTTTTTCTCCAAAATGGGTTCATTTCCACAAAATCAAGTTTTTCCTCCCCAAACTGAGTTCATTTTCCCCAAAATCAGGTTTTTTTTCCCCCCAAACTGGCTTCATTTTCTCTCAAATTGGGAATTTTCCCCCAAACTGAGTTCATTTTCTCAAAAATCCTACTATTCCATGCAAAATGGGTTCATTTTCCCCAAAATCGGGTTTCCTCCCTCGAAAACTGGGTTTATTTCCCTCAAAATCAGGTTTTTCTCCCGAAACTGGATTCGTTTTCCCCAAAATTGGATTTATACCCCGAAACTGGGTTAAGTTTCACTCAAATCGCCATTTTTACCCCCCAAACTTCTTTCATTTTCCCAAAAGTCGGGGTTTTCCCCCAAAATGAGTTCATTTTTTTTTCCATAATCGAGTTTTTCCACCCGAACTGGGTTCATTTTCCCGAAAATCAGGTTTTTCCCCCGAAATGGGTTCATTTCCCCAAAAATTGGATTTTTCTTCCCCAAACTGGGTTCATTTTCCCCAAAAGTGAGTTTCCCCGAAACTGGGTTCATGTTCTATAAAATCTGTTTTTTTCACCCAAAACTGACTTAATTTTCCTTAAAATTGTGTTTATTCCCCCCAAACTGGATTAATTTCCCCAAAATCGGGTTTTTGCACCCCAAACTGGACCCATTTTCTCCAAAATCGTCTTTACACCCCTGAACTGCGTTAATTTTCCCCAAAACCAGGGTTTTCCCCACAAACTGGGTTCAATTTCTCTCAAATTGGGATTTTCACCCCCGAACTGAGTTCATTTTCTCAAAAATACTACTATTCCATCCAAAATGGGTTCATTTTCCCCAAAATCGGGTTTCCTCCTCGAAAACTGGGTTTATTTCCCTCAAAATCAGGTTTTTCCCCTGAAACTGGATTTGTTTTCCCCAAAATTGGATTTATACCCCGAAACTGGGTTAAGTTTCACTCAAATCGCCATTTTTACCCCCAAACTTCTTTCATTTTCCCAAAAGTCGGGGTTTTCCCCCAAAATGAGTTCATTTTTTTTCCATAATCGGGTTTTCCCACCCGAACTGGGTTCATTTTCCCGAAAATCAGTTTTTCCCCCGAAATGGGTTCATTTCCCCAAAAATCGGATTTTTCCTCCCCAAACTGGGTTCATTTTCACCAAAAGCGAGTGTCTCCACAAAACTGGGTTTATGTTCCCTAAAATCTGGTTTTTTGCCCCCAAACTGGCTTCATTTTCCCCAAAATTAGGTTTATTCCCCCCAAACTGGATTCATTTCCCCTAAATTTGGGTTTTCCCAAAAAAAATGGGTTCATTTTCCTCTAAATTGGGGGTTTTCCCTCAAAATGGGTTCATTTTCCCCATTACTCATTTTTTCCCCTGCGAACTGGAATGATTTTCCCCAAAAAAGTTTTTTTTTCTCCCTAAACTGAGTTGCTTTTCCCCAAAATCGTTTTTTTTTTCCTCCCATACTGGGTTAATTTTCCACAAAATCAGGTTTTTTCCACGCAAATTGTGTTCATTTTCCCCCAAAATCGTTTTTTTTCCCCAAACTGGGTTCATTTCCCTTAAATTGGGTTTTTCCTCACAAACTGGGTTCATTTTCCCCAAAATCGAGTTTTCCCCCCCAAACTGGGTTAATTTTCCTCAAAATCGTTTTTTCCCCCAAAACGTGTTCGTTTCCCCTAAAATGGTGTTTTTTTCCCACCAAACTGCGTTAATTTCCCCTAAAATTGTGGGTTTTCCCCCAAACTGGGTTCTTTTTCCCCCAAATCGGGTTTTTGCACCCCAAACTGAGTCCATTTTCTCCCAAATCATCTTTATCCCCCTAAACTGGGTTAATTTTCCCTCAAATCGGGGTTTTTTTCCCCAAACTGCATTTATTTTCCCCGAAATCTGGTCGTCCCCCCCAAACTGGGTTCATTTTCCACAAAATCCCCCCCCCCCCCCCCCCCCCCCAAAACTGAGGGTTATTTTCCCGAAAGCGGGGTTGTTTCTCCCCAAAAAAACTGGGTTCATTTTCCCCAAAATCAGGTTTTTTTTTCTCCAAAACTGTGTTCATTTCCTGCAAAATTTTGGGAAAATGAACCCAGTTTGGGAGAAAAACCCGATTTCGGGGAAAATTAATCCAGTTTGCGTCAAAAAAAATGGATAATGGGGAAAATGAACCAAATGAACCCTGTTTGGAGAGAATAAAAACCCGATTTCGGGGAAAATGAATCCAGTTTCGGGGAAAAACCCCGATTTTAGGGGAAATGAAACCAGTTTGGTGGGAGAAAAATACGATTTGAGAGAAGATGAAGCCAGTTTTGGGGAAAACCCCGATTTGAGGAAAACTGAACCCAGTTTCGGGGTATAAATCCGATTTTGGGGAAAATGAATCCAATTTCAGGGGGAAAAACTGATTCTGGGGGAAATAAACCCAGTTTTCGAGGAGGGTTTCCTATTTTGGGGAAAATGAACCCTTTTTGCGTGGAAAAATAGGAATTTGGAGAAAATGAACTCAGTTTGGGGGAAGAAAACCCGATTTGAGATAAAATGAAGCCAGTTTGGGGGAATAAAACCCCGATTTTGGGAAAAATTAATCCAGTTTAAGGGAGAAAACCCGATTTTGGGCAAAATGAACCAAGTTTGGTGGGAAAATTCTTATTTTGGGGAGAATGAAAGCAGTTTGGGGGGAAAAAAAACCTGATTTGAGGGAAAATGAATGCCATTTTAGGGGTAAAAGCCGATTTTGGGGAAAATGAACCCACTTTGGGGGGGGAAATCCTCGATTTTGGGTAAAATGAACCCAGTTTAAGGGACAAAACCCGATTTTGGGCAAATGAAACCAGTTTGTGGAGGAAAAAACTTATTTTGGGGGAAATTAAACTAGTTTGGGTGGAAAAACGCGATTATGGAAAAGAAATGAACCCAGATTGGGTTTTTCCCCTAAAATGAGTTCGTTTTTTTCCCATAATCGAGTTTTCCCACCCGAACTGGGTTCGTTTTCCACAAAATCAGGTTTTTCCTCCCCAAACTGGGTTCATTTTTGCCAAAATCGTGTTTTTCCATGAAACTGGGTTCATTTTCCCTAAAATCGGGTGTCTCCCCCCAAACTGGGTTCATTTTCCCGAAAATCGGGTTAACTCCTCAAAAACTGGGTTTATTTCCCCATAATCAGGTTTTTTTCTCCAAAATGGGTTCATTTCCACAAAATCAAGTTTTTCCTCCCCAAACTGGGTTCATTTTCCCCAAAATCAGGTTTTTTCCCCCCAAACTGGCTTCATTTTCTCTCAAATTGGGAATTTTCCCCCAAACTGAGTTCATTTTCTCAAAAATCCTACTATTCCATGCAAAATGGGTTCATTTTCCCCAAAATCGGGTTTCCTCCTCGAAAACTGGGTTTATTTCCCTCAAAATCAGGTTTTTCTCCCGAAACTGGATTCGTTTTCCCCAAAATTGGATTTATACCCCGAAACTGGGTTAAGTTTCACTCAAATCGCCATTTTTACCCCCCAAACTTCTTTCATTTTCCCAAAAGTCGGGGTTTTCCCCCAAAATGAGTTCATTTTTTTTTCCATAATCGAGTTTTTCCACCCGAACTGGGTTCATTTTCCCGAAAATCAGGTTTTTCCCCCGAAATGGGTTCATTTCCCCAAAAATTGGATTTTTCTTCCCCAAACTGGGTTCATTTTCCCCAAAAGTGAGTTTCCCCGAAACTGGGTTCATGTTCTATAAAATCTGTTTTTTCACCCAAAACTGACTTAATTTTCCTTAAAATTGTGTTTATTCCCCCAAACTGGATTAATTTCCCCCAAAATCGGGTTTTTGCACCCCAAACTGGACCCATTTTCTCCAAAATCGTCTTTACACCCCTGAACTGCGTTAATTTTCCCCAAAACCAGGGTTTTCCCCACAAACTGGGTTCAATTTCTCTCAAATTGGGATTTTCACCCCCGAACTGAGTTCATTTCTCAAAAATCCTACTATTCCATGCAAAATGGGTTCATTTTCCCCAAAATCGGGTTTCCTCCTCGAAAACTGGGTTTATTCCCTCAAAATCAGGTTTTTCCCCTGAAACTGGATTTGTTTTCCCCAAAATTGGATTTATACCCCGAAACTGGGTTAAGTTTCACTCAAATCGCCATTTTTACCCCCAAACTTCTTTCATTTTCCCAAAAGTCGGGGTTTTCCCCCAAAATGAGTTCATTTTTTTTCCATAATCGGGTTTCCCACCCGAACTGGGTTCATTTTCCCGAAAATCAGTTTTTTCCCCCGAAATGGGTTCATTTCCCCAAAAATCGGATTTTTCCTCCCCAAACTGGGTTCATTTTCACCAAAAGCGAGTGTCTCCACAAAACTGGGTTTATGTTCCCTAAAATCTGGTTTTTTGCCCCCAAACTGGCTTCATTTTCCCCAAAATTGGGTTTATTCCCCCAAACTGGATTCATTTCCCTAAATTTGGGTTTTCCCAAAAAAAATGGGTTCATTTTCCTCTAAATTGGGGGTTTTCCCTCAAAATGGGTTCATTTTCCCCCATTACTCATTTTTTCCCCTGCGAACTGGAATGATTTTCCCCAAAAAAGTTTTTTTTCTCCCTAAACTGAGTTGCTTTTCCCCAAAATCGTTTTTTTTTTCCTCCCATACTGGGTTAATTTTCCACAAAATCAGGTTTTTCCACGCAAATTGTGTTCATTTTCCCCCAAAATCGTTTTTTTTTCCCCAAACTGGGTTCATTTCCCTTAAATTGGGTTTTTCCTCACAAACTGGGTTCATTTTCCTCAAAATCGAGTTTTCCCCCCCAAACTGGGTTAATTTTCCTCAAAATCGTTTTTTCCCCCAAAACGTGTTCGTTTCCCCTAAAATGGTGTTTTTTTCCCACCAAACTGCGTTAATTTCCCCTAAAATTGTGGGTTTTCCCCCAAACTGGGTTCTTTTTCCCCCAAATCGGGTTTTTGCACCCCAAACTGAGTCCATTTTCTCCCAAATCATCTTTATCCCCCTAAACTGGGTTAATTTTCCCTCAAATCGGGTTTTTTTTCCCCAAACTGCATTTATTTTCCCCGAAATCTGGTCGTCCCCCCCAAACTGGGTTCATTTTCCACAAAATCCCCCCCCCCCCCCCCCAAAACTGAGGGTTATTTTCCCGAAAGCGGGTTTTTCCCCAAAAAAACTGGGTTCATTTTCCCCAAAATCAGGTTTTTTTTCTCCAAAACTGTGTTCATTTCCTGCAAAATTTTGGGAAAATGAACCCAGTTTGGGAGAAAAACCCGATTTCGGGGAAAATTAATCCAGTTTGCGTCAAAAAAAATGGATAATGGGGAAAATGAACCCAGTTTTGGGGGAAAAGATGGGATTTTGGTGGGAAAATGAACCCTGTTTGGAGAGAATAAAAACCCGATTTCGGGGAAAATGAATCCAGTTTCGGGGAAAAACCCCGATTTTAGGGGAAATGAAACCAGTTTGGTGGGAGAAAAATACGATTTGAGAGAAGATGAAGCCAGTTTTGGGGGAAAACCCCGATTTGAGGAAAACTGAACCCAGTTTCGGGGTATAAATCCGATTTTGGGGAAAATGAATCCAATTTCAGGGGGAAAAACTGATTCTGGGGGAAATAAACCCAGTTTTCGAGGAGGGTTTCCTATTTTGGGGAAAATGAACCCTTTTTGCATGGAAAAATAGGAATTTGGAGAAAATGAACTCAGTTTGGGGGAAGAAAACCCGATTTGAGATAAAATGAAGCCAGTTTGGGGGAATAAAACCCCGATTTTGGGAAAAATTAATCCAGTTTAAGGGAGAAAACCCGATTTTGGGCAAAATGAACCAAGTTTGGTGGGAAAATTCTTATTTTGGGGAGAATGAAAGCAGTTTGGGGGGAAAAAAAAACCTGATTTGAGGGAAAATGAATGCCATTTTAGGGGTAAAAGCCGATTTTTGGGGAAAATGAACCTACTTGGGGGGGGAAATCCTCGATTTTGGGGAAAATGAAACCAGTTTAAGGGACAAAACCCGATTTTGGGCAAAATGAAACCAGTTTGTGGAGGAAAAAACTTATTTTGGGGGAAATTAAACTAGTTTGGGTGGAAAAACGCGATTATGGAAAAGAAATGAACCCAGATTGGGTTTTTCCCCTAAAATGAGTTCGTTTTTTTTCCCATAATCGAGTTTTCCCACCCGAACTGGGTTCGTTTTCCACAAAATCAGGTTTTTCCTCCCAAACTGGGTTCATTTTTGCCAAAATCGTGTTTTTCCATGAAACTGGGTTCATTTTCCCTAAAATCGGGTGTCTCCCCCCAAACTGGGTTCATTTTCCCGAAAATCGGGTTAACTCCTCAAAAACTGGGTTTATTTCCCCCATAATCAGGTTTTTTTCTCCAAAATGGGTTCATTTCCACAAAATCAAGTTTTTCCTCCCCAAACTGGGTTCATTTTCCCCAAAATCAGGTTTTTTCCCCCCAAACTGGCTTCATTTTCTCTCAAATTGGGAATTTTCCCCCAAACTGAGTTCATTTTCTCAAAAATCCTACTATTCCATGCAAAATGGTTCATTTTCCCCAAAATCGGGTTTCCTCCTCGAAAACTGGGTTTATTTCCCTCAAAATCAGGTTTTTCTCCCGAAACTGGATTCGTTTTCCCCAAAATTGGATTTATACCCCGAAACTGGGTTAAGTTTCACTCAAATCGCCATTTTTACCCCCCAAACTTCTTTCATTTTCCCAAAAGTCGGGGTTTTCCCCCAAAATGAGTTCATTTTTTTTTCCATAATCGAGTTTTTCCACCCGAACTGGGTTCATTTTCCCGAAAATCAGGTTTTTCCCCCGAAATGGGTTCATTTCCCCAAAAATTGGATTTTCTTCCCCAAACTGGGTTCATTTTCCCCAAAAGTGAGTTTCCCCGAAACTGGGTTCATGTTCTATAAAATCTGTTTTTTTCACCCAAAACTGACTTAATTTTCCTTAAAATTGTGTTTATTCCCCCCAAACTGGATTAATTTCCCCCAAAATCGGGTTTTTGCACCCCAAACTGGACCCATTTTCTCCAAAATCGTCTTTACACCCCTGAACTGCGTTAATTTTCCCCAAAACCAGGGTTTTCCCCACAAACTGGGTTCAATTTCTCTCAAATTGGGATTTTCACCCCCGAACTGAGTTCATTTTCTCAAAAATACTACTATTCCATCCAAAATGGGTTCATTTTCCCCAAAATCGGGTTTCCTCCTCGAAAACTGGGTTTATTTCCCTCAAAATCAGGTTTTTCCCCTGAAACTGGATTTGTTTTCCCCAAAATTGGATTTATACCCGAAACTGGGTTAAGTTTCACTCAAATCGCCATTTTTACCCCCAAACTTCTTTCATTTTCCCAAAAGTCGGGGTTTTCCCCCAAAATGAGTTCATTTTTTTTCCATAATCGGGTTTTCCCACCCGAACTGGGTTCATTTTCCCGAAAATCAGTTTTTTCCCCCGAAATGGGTTCATTTCCCCAAAAATCGGATTTTTCCTCCCCAAACTGGGTTCATTTTCACCAAAAGCGAGTGTCTCCACAAAACTGGGTTTATGTTCCCTAAAATCTGGTTTTTTGCCCCCAAACTGGCTTCATTTTCCCCAAAATTAGGTTTATTCCCCCCAAACTGGATTCATTTCCCTAAATTTGGGTTTTCCCAAAAAAATGGGTTCATTTTCCTCTAAATTGGGGGTTTTCCCTCAAAATGGGTTCATTTTCCCCATTACTCATTTTTTCCCCTGCGAACTGGAATGATTTTCCCCAAAAAAGTTTTTTTTCTCCCTAAACTGAGTTGCTTTTCCCCAAAATCGTTTTTTTTTTCCTCCCATACTGGGTTAATTTTCCACAAAATCAGGTTTTTCCACGCAAATTGTGTTCATTTTCCCCCAAAATCGTTTTTTTTCCCCAAACTGGGTTCATTTCCCTTAAATTGGGTTTTTCCTCACAAACTGGGTTCATTTTCCCCAAAATCGAGTTTTCCCCCCCAAACTGGGTTAATTTTCCTCAAATCGTTTTTTCCCCCAAAACGTGTTCGTTTCCCCTAAAATGGTGTTTTTTTCCCACCAAACTGCGTTAATTTCCCTAAAATTGTGGGTTTTCCCCCAAACTGGGTTCTTTTTCCCCCAAATCGGGTTTTTGCACCCCAAACTGAGTCCATTTTCTCCCAAATCATCTTTATCCCCCTAAACTGGGTTAATTTTCCCTCAAATCGGGGTTTTTTTCCCCAAACTGCATTTATTTTCCCCGAAATCTGGTCGTCCCCCCCAAACTGGGTTCATTTTCCACAAAATCCCCCCCCCCCCCCCCCCCCCAAAACTGAGGGTTATTTTCCCGAAAGCGGGTTTTTCCCCAAAAAAACTGGGTTCATTTTCCCCAAAATCAGGTTTTTTTTTCTCCCAAAACTGTGTTCATTTCCTGCAAAATTTTGGGAAAATGAACCCAGTTTGGGAGAAAAACCCGATTTCGGGGAAAATTAATCCAGTTTGCGTCAAAAAAAATGGATAATGGGGAAAATGAACCCAGTTTTGGGGGAAAAGATGGGATTTTGGTGGGAAAATGAACCCTGTTTGGAGAGAATAAAAACCCGATTTCGGGGAAAATGAATCCAGTTTCGGGGAAAAAACCCGATTTTAGGGGAAATGAAACCAGTTTGGTGGGAGAAAAATACGATTTGAGAGAAGATGAAGCCAGTTTTGGGGGAAAACCCCGATTTGAGGAAAACTGAACCCAGTTTCGGAGTATAAATCCGATTTTGGGGAAAATGAATCCAATTTCAGGGGGAAAAACTGATTCTGGGGGAAATAAACCCAGTTTTCGAGGAGGGTTTCCTATTTTGGGGAAAATGAACCCTTTTTGCGTGGAAAAATAGGAATTTGGAGAAAATGAACTCAGTTTGGGGGAAGAAAACCCGATTTGAGATAAAATGAAGCCAGTTTGGGGGAATAAAACCCCGATTTTGGGAAAAATTAATCCAGTTTAAGGGAGAAAACCCGATTTTGGGCAAAATGAACCAAGTTTGGTGGGAAAATTCTTATTTTGGGGAGAATGAAAGCAGTTTGGGGGGAAAAAAAACCTGATTTGAGGGAAAATGAATGCCATTTTAGGGGTAAAAGCCGATTTTGGGGAAAATGAACCCACTTTGGGGGGGGGAAATCCTCGATTTTGGGGAAAATGAACCCAGTTTAAGGGACAAAACCCGATTTTGGGCAAAATGAAACCAGTTTGTGGAGGAAAAAACTTATTTTGGGGGAAATTAAACTAGTTTGGGTGGAAAAACGCGATTATGGAAAAGAAATGAACCCAGATTGGGTTTTTCCCCTAAAATGAGTTCGTTTTTTTCCCATAATCGAGTTTTCCCACCCGAACTGGGTTCGTTTTCCACAAAATCAGGTTTTTCCTCCCCAAACTGGGTTCATTTTTGCCAAAATCGTGTTTTTCCATGAAACTGGGTTCATTTTCCCTAAAATCGGGTGTCTCCCCCCAAACTGGGTTCATTTTCCCGAAAATCGGGTTAACTCCTCAAAAACTGGGTTTATTTCCCCCATAATCAGGTTTTTTTCTCCAAAATGGGTTCATTTCCACAAAATCAAGTTTTTCCTCCCCAAACTGGGTTCATTTTCCCCAAAATCAGGGTTTTTTCCCCCAAACTGGCTTCATTTTCTCTCAAATTGGGAATTTTCCCCCAAACTGAGTTCATTTTCTCAAAAATCCTACTATTCCATGCAAAATGGGTTCATTTTCCCCAAAATCGGGTTTCCTCCTCGAAAACTGGGTTTATTTCCCTCAAAATCAGGTTTTTCTCCCGAAACTGGATTCGTTTTCCCCAAAATTGGATTTATACC